>CAHIKZ030004601.1:1257500-1300000 GCA_903632075.3 Acanthosepion pharaonis
CCCAGATATCTGATTGTTTAAATATATATTTTATTTGCGAATTGTACTATCCGTGTTATTTTATACTAATCGAGCATAGCTATTAAAAAAATAATATATATATATATATATATATATATATATATATATATATATATATGTTTAATTGATACTTACTTTTTTCATAGTTTATTATAATTTTCTTTTATACCTACCATTGTCATCCTTTCAGGCCTGAATGAATGTAAATATTTTGACATTGATGAAACCCAGAAAAGAACGTAATAGTCGGTATATTAAAAAATATATATTAGTTCTTTGCCAGTCTTGAAACAGTGTCACCACTCACAGATTCTTTAAAGAAAAGAATACTGAACGGTTAGGTGAAATCTGTCCTTCTTAACGGCAGCGAATGTTGGACGATTTCCACAAAGACGAAGAAGAGACACGAGGCGACAAAGATGCGGTTCTACAGAAGGATGATATCATGGACCGAACGTGTGAGTAACGATGAGATCTTAGAGAGGTTGCAAACAAGGAGGAGGCTTATACTTAATATCAGGAAGAGACAGCTGGGGTTTCTGGGACACATAATGAGGAAGGAGGGCCTGGAGAATCTGATACGCACGGGTCGAATAATGGGAAAGAGGAACAAGGGAAAACAACGCGTGAGATAACCTGACGGACTTAAGCAAGTGCATAACAGAACGTGGTCTGTGGGAGGAAGCAGAGAGAAGGAACTTGTTGAGAGCTGCAAGGGATAGAGGGAGGTGTGGAGAGCCATGATCGCCTACGTCCTGAAAGGATATGGCACGTAAATAGTAAGAAGTCAGGTAAACCAGCACGTGATGACGAGACTTTGGCCAACCGGTTTATATGTGTCGGCTCTATTTCCCTCTTCTTTTCGCCTCTCCTTCTTGAAACGATGCGACGACTAATGTCCCTCGTCAAATAAAGGCGAGTAAACAGAAAACAGTCCGTCATTGATGCATCTATTGATGTTACGCGTGGTTTGAAGACAGAAACAACGCGAAATGCAACACTTTTCTCCTTCCTAATGCGAATGCTTATGCTGTTGACCCAACATCAATTTAATATCTTTATATGCCAACTGGTTTTATTTTTCTTTGCGCAAAAGCGGTATTTCTTTGCTAACGAAAAAAAGAGCAGGTTGAAGAGAAAGATTATACGAAAATAAATGATTCAAATGAACGACAGGTAAAAGAAAATAAATAAGACGAAGAATTAATGTCAGGTTAAAAAAAATAACATAAGAAACGCTGGAAATAATTTTTAAAAATCCCCATTGAATTTTATCAGTAAATATGGCGGATCGGATGTCAATGTAAATTTTCTCATCATCGCAAATGGAATAATGATATAAAGGTTAAATCTTATAAAGAATAAAATAAAAGATCAAATTGGCAATAATTATAATATAATATTAAAAATAAAAATATCAAGAATAAAACAAAATATCCGAATACATAAAACGCAATTTTAAGGTTATTATTATGAACGAGGTCTAGTAATAAATTATATGATAATAAGCTGCATTTTGCCAGGTATCGATTTCGTTTAATTTAATGCAATAAAAAACAGACATAAAAATAGGACAAAAAGAAATCTTCGACTACAGTAGTTTGCATTACGACAAAAATGAAAATAGGAAAGATACTATAGGATTAGATCAGCGGCTATCACCCCCGCCTTGTCATGTTTCGATCGAGGAAATTGTGTAATTACGCGTGTAGTAGGGGGGGCTTATAACTCTGATAAATAATTAGAAAACCCCTAATATTTATATATACAAAAATACTCATAAAAATTAGAAATAGCAAGACGTGGAAACAAAAAAAGCACGACTATTATTTATTATCTGTTTGTTTGGCGAAACGAGACACAGTAATACTGACTAATATTGTGAGTTTGAGGCAAAATGTAGATCAAATATAGATCGGACTCCGATAGGATACGAGAAAGAATAAGTAAAATGTATACAGACTCTCTCGTATGATATATATATATATATATATATATATATATATATTGAACAATATAACTAATGTGATTTCAGGCATTACTGTAAATGAGTTGGCAAATGTTTTCCGTGAACTGCAAAATCGTATTGCCCTTTGTATTGCTAATGATGGAGGACATGTGGAAACTTAAATAAAATTTCAATAAAACCTTAAAAAACATAGATTTACTTCTTTCTAATCCTTTTTACAAATTATTTCTATCGCAAATACAAATAAAGCTATAAAGTTTTTTTTAAGTGCACACGAATTTTATGAACACCCTGTATTTCCCTTTACATCTGGACATTTACATCTGGATATTTACATCTGGATATACGCTTAACGATATCAATATAAATTCATCAGCTAAATATTGGTGAATTGTTTCATATCCTCTCAGAATTTCTGAGTTGCAAGTTTTGATCGGTCCGATTTCCAGCCTCACTCAAGCGTTGCAAGAAGAATAAGTCTACCTTAACCATTTTTTCTTTATTTGTTTTGTAGGGTTTTTTCTGTGTTTTTTTTTTGTTTTTTTTTTGTGCAGTGAAGTGATTTTTAATGCGATCAATTATTTTTTTTTTTTGTTTTGCTTTACTAGCAAGAACAAAACAAAATGAGACCCGGAAGTATTCTGAACATGACCAGTTGAAACGTCGTTGAGGAAGGCTAGGAAGCCCACCAGTCGAAAAGATATGAATAGCAGAAATATTTGAGCAAATAAAGAAATATGCATGTACTGCAACGTGACGTTCTTTATCTTCTGCAACATGACTTCACCCCGCCCTTGTCTCCACCTGTAACTGAATAATCTCAAAATCCTCCTATCCTAATCGATACAGAATCAATATCCCAAACATTATTCATTTCCGAATCGTCTGTTGCTAAACCACACAGAAATCGAATCAGTTCAATGAGTTCGGCATTTCTCATTATGATGAATGTTGAAAAACAATGGCAGAAATGCTGTTTCAGAACTTAATAGTGACCACGGAGTTTTATTGAATTTTAGCCACTTTCCAATCCTTTTCCATAAAAAATATCGCTCAGTGTCGACATTGTTCAATATTATCGGATTTACTTTTTATTGTTTGTCTATAAAATAAATTAAAAACTCTTGCAATCAATGAAACCAAAACAAACATGTATCGGTATTTATCTGGCATATTTTTTTTTGCTAGTACTTCTTGCAGGTCATTACGTGGTTTTATGTGTTCGAAATCCACTACATCTTCTACTTTTGTGGGATTATGTCAAATCAATTCTGAGTACGATCGATGATTTTTTTTATTCGTTTTCTACGACTTATCAACCCATTACAGGTTATTTAAAGCCAGAAAATTGTAAAAAATTTTTTAGATAATATTGGTTTAGCGATACATGTCTTACTAATTAACCGATAGCTGGGGGCGGAGAAGAAGCGCTTTTATACTTTTCCCAATGGTATTTGCGCGTAAAGGAATATAACGACCCCAACAGGAATTTGAATTCCACCCTCCGTTTAACAATTCTGAGTTATTATTACTAAACAACCTGCACAGACAAATTTATAATTTGAAGGCAAAATTATTCTGAGTGCTATCAATTGATTCGTTTCCTACTGCTTATCAACACTTTGCAGGTTATTTAAAGACAGAAAATATTTTTAGGTTGTAAGAATTTACTTTTTTAGAAAACAATGTTTTAATTATATATATCTTACTAATTAACCCATAGCTGGGGGAGAATAGGTGAAGTCATACTTTTCCCTCTGCATGTAACTGAATATAACGAATAAAAACCCCGAGTCATTATCCATCACACCACCGGTACATCCAAGCTTACAACACCTGTTATTCTAAAGTGGTCACCCATCTGGGTACTAAGCCAGCTCGACGTTGTTTAACTTCCGTAATTGTACGGGAACTAGTCTTCGAACGTGATGTGACCGTATGCTGTGATGATCGATGAAAACAGCTTTGTGTTAAACCTCTGAAGGAAAAGGATTTACTTTCACATCTTCAATAAAAAGAGTTTAGAATAATCAAGTTGGAGTTAAAAATGTTCCTAAAATCTAAGAGCAAGTGGTTGGAATAAACGGACGAGTTGGAATGTATTTCAAAATCTAAGGAAGAAATAAACGTGGAGGTTGGCCTTTTTTTTTCTAAAATTTAATGTACAGGGCGTTTTCATAAACTGGGGATTTGGAAATATTTTTAAAATTTAAAAAGCGGTGGAGTCAGAATAAGCGGGAGCTTTGGAAGATGTATTACAAATTTAATTTCATTATAAAGTGAAATTTTCACATCAAAATCAAGCTAATACCTATTTCAGGATATGGATTTATTGATCCATCTGGAATACATACATACATACACACACGCACGCACACACACACACTCACATATATATATATGTTGATATTTTAATCAAAAACTGCTATTAGCAAAATATCGATAAAAGAAATTTACGAGCAAACAGCAAGATACTCTTATATTAAATACTCCGACAATTTGTTTCTGATATGACTGTCTTTCCTTTTAGCAATTATGTTCTTTTTTTTTTGTAGCTGAAGCAAGTTCAAACGATAAAAATTGGTTAGAATCGAACGAAATAAGAAAGAAACAATATGGCGGCGATAATGCCAGGCTTGGTGAATTGAAAATTTACGGAAATTAAAACTGAAAAGAAAATGAAATGATTAAAATGAGTTTTGAAGCGCTAGTAATGCTACCAGTTAAATGGCCGATATTGTTTGATCGGGTTATACGAATCAATCGAAAAGCACTCGCAACTCTATAATGACATAATGACATAGATAGATAGATAGATAGATAGATTAGAAGATAGATAGATGATAGATACGGACATAGATAGATAGATAGATAGATAGATAGATAGATAGATACGGACAGATGCGAACGAGATAGATAGATAGATAGATAGATAGATAGATAGATAGATAGATATAGATAGATACGAACAGAGCAGAGATAGATAGATAGATAGATAGATAGATAGATACGGACAGATAGATAGATAGATAGATAGATAGATAGATAGATAGATAGATAGATATGAACAGAGCGAGATAGATACGGACAGATAGATAGAGATAGATACGGACAGGGGCGGATAGAGATAGATAGATAGATAGATGGATAGATAGAATAGGGGAGATAGATAGATAGATAGATAGATGGATGGAGATGGATGCAGAACGAGCGAGATAGATGGATAGATAGATAGATAGATGAGATGGATATGAGATAGATAGATGGATGATAGATAGACGAACGGACGAGATAGATAGATAGATAGATAGATAGATATGGATGGATAGATGGATAGATGGATAGATTTGCGGACAGATAGATAGATAGATAGATAGATAGATAGATAGATAGATAGATAGATGAAAAGGCAGAGATAGATGGAGATAGATAGATAGATAGATGGATGGAGAACAGAGCGAGATAGATAGATAGATAGATAGATAGATAGATAGATAGATAGATAGATAGATAGATAGATTTGAAGAAACAGAGAGATAGATAGATAGATAGATAGATAGAGAGATAGATAGATAGATAGATAGATGAAGAAATGAGATAGATAGATGATAGATAGATAGATAGATAGATAGATAGATAGATGTGAAAAGGCAGAGATAGATAGATAGATAGATAGATAGATAGATAGATAGATAGATAGATAGATAGATAGATATCAAAATTATAAGTTTATATATGCCGTGACAAGAAAGCGAAAGAAGACACCTGTTTTTTTTTTAATTTTTTTTTTTTTTTGGTATAAGCTAATACTAATTTGTTAAAAAAATATATCGAAAATAAATTCATCCAAGATTACTCAGAACATCTTCGGATATATTACCAATATATACATTCGAATTCTCTAAAGAAAATGGTCTCTGACAAATGGAAAAAAAAACATTTGAAAAAGCTAAAAAATAACAAAACCAAAGAATCTAAATTGGAGGTTTGCCACATGAACGTTTTGTCGAAATGAGAAGCTGACTATTTACGACGCGTAATAAAACCTGTTAAGAGTAACCAATTCTAAAGTCTCTAATATAATTCAATCTGTAATGGAAAGACGACAAGAACTGATAAAAAAATTATCTAACACAAAATTATTCAACACAACATTAGACTAACATTTACTAAAAAAAAAAACAATAACATTTAGTCGACACAATAATTATGAAACACAGACAAATTGCTACAGATTTTTAAAATGGTTTCATACAAGGAATAATTGCCGCCAATTTAGGACCAGACGACAAAGTAACGTTACGACAACGAGATATAAAAGCACAAGAAATGGTAATGGTCATATTAACTGTTTCCTTATAAGAAAACATTCAACGTTTATTGACCTGACCAGCCAGTTCTTTCTTTTGAAATTCACAAAATCTTTATCTTAAAACATTTTTTTTCAGGAACATAGTTTTCTCAATTCCAATAACTGTTCATAGCTCTTTTTTTAGTTCCTTCCTAAGCTTTTATTTGAAGAAGTGTGGAATGTCAACATCTTGATTATGTCATTGTTTTCCCCTTCGAGTTACATGTGATATCCATCTTATTTTTTGCTGTTGTCGAAATTCCTCCTCTGATTTAATATCTGTTATGTAGTACAGTTCTTTGTTTTTGATTCTGTAGCGTCAGCCCACAGTGTTCGAAGTGGTATGGTCTTTGCCAAGGCTCACAGGTCTCATTAGCTCAATGATATTTTTAACTATAGAAAAACGGTTGTATACTGAGGATAGTTTAGATATTTCTGAACGGGTTTGGCGCCATGCATATGGCGTCCATCTGAAAGCCTCGATTTGACGAAGCTATTTAAGACCATAAGTTTTTAGGTTAATGTTTCGAATTTATAGCAATTTGCGTTGTTGGGAGAATCTATATCCAGTGCAGCCTAATCTATGTCCAATTTTGTTATCTCTTATACTAAATTTGTTATAGTCGATCCATACAGTGAGTTATTTGAAGTGTTTGCTTTTTGCCAGTTGCATATCCTGAATTTTTATGATGGAGTCAGGGTGTGTGCTATTGCTGCTTTTATTCCAATTCCAAATAATTGTTTCTGTTTTGGAAAGTTTTATTTTGAGTTTTATTTCCTGGAATAATTGGTAGAGATTTATTTTTTCATGAAAATATATCCCAAAGTCGATGGGAATGTTATAATGAATAAGTTTATTTGTGATAGAAAAGGAAGTATTTTACTCAACGGTACACAAAGTTATAAAAATATCGATGGACATAAAATCATTTCCGAAACAGAAAAAAAAACTTTAGCAAATCGATTATGAAGTTAGTTACTAACAAATAAAAGTTATAATCAAAACTGATAGAATACCAATCCAAAATCTTCAGTCAACCAAAATCATACCAATCATGCATCCCTATGAAACCCATCAGATCTGGAACTGCATGTGCTCCTTATAGGAATAATTAGCCATTCCCATATTAATATAGAAATATGTAATAAATATATAAATATATAATAGATATATAGCTATATAAATGTTGAGCTTGTCGAAACACTAAAAGACATTAATATGAAAAATAATGTTATGTCTCGTTTAGGGAGTAGATTCATATACGACAGCGCACCTGTTGGCAAACGCTAAATTTTGTAAAAAATGATAGATAGATAGATAGATAGATAGATAGATAGATAGATAGATAGATAGATAGATATGAAAAGACGAAGATACAGAGATACATAGATCTGAACATAGATAGATAGATAGATAGATAGATAGATTTGAAGAGACTGAGATAGATAGATAGATAGATAGATAGATAGATAGATAGATAGATAGATAGATAGATATGAACAAAGCTAGATAGATAGATAGAATCGCATAATTCTTCTTCCATATATTTATAAGATAGTTGTCATCTCGCAGATCCGTGCCTATATTTCTCTTATGTTTGTAACTAACCTTTATATAAACGCCAATCGCCTTTGGCCTTTTGCTCTTGTAAGTGGTTCACAAAACGAAGTCCAGAAAGAAACCCTTTTGCAATATTGATGAATAAGTCTAAATGAGCAACTCAGTAATGTATTGCCAATTTAGCCTGAGGTAAGCCGTCTTCAGTCTTGGACAACGGCCACAAGGCGACGTTACATTCAATAATCGACTGGTGAACGCGATCGTTAAATTCAAATAGCAGTAAATGAACCATTAGCATATTATTTGCTGCGATCTTTTTCTCGTGTAATATTTTCTTTTTAAAAGAATAAGAAACGAGCAAACATAAAAGATTTTTCATGGAAGCTCTTGTCAAAATCCTACATTAATATCAAACTTTCCAATATATTAACCAGGAGTTTCTTCTTCATTTACATTGTTATGTAAATGTGTTTGGCCTTTCATATCCCGACATTTTTGCCTTTGACGATTCAACAAAATTCGGATAAAAAATATTTTAAAATAATTCCAGAAAATTTCCAAATATAACATTATGTGAAAAGTTTAAGTATAATGATTATTATTCTGTATGCAATGTTAATTTATAACGTGGGCGATTATGGGTCTCCACAACATCCTGTCTTTTGTAGCTCTTAGTAAGTTTTTTTCTTTTTTTCTTCCCTCCTAGTGTCCGAACTTTCAACCATTTACACAACATTGTTAAGCAGGTTATTCACTGTTTTTTTCTCTCTCCCTCTTACCTCCATTATGCCTTGTGAATATCAAATTCTCCGAGTCTTCTTTCCTCATTATATTCTTTAAAACCATGCTGTTACTCATATATTTTCTCCGTTGCATTCTTAGTACCCTTCTGTTCAACTACATTTCTATTGTCTCAAGTTTCTTTTTCATCCCTGATGAAATTGGCCTGTATTCAGTACTATATAAGAGAGCAATGTTGCATAAGAATTCAACGCTCCAGTCTTTGTTTCTCACGAAATTTTCCTGTTCTTTACTTAGCTTTTGGAATGCATCCTTCAATTTTCGAATTTAGTTGTCAGGTTTCCGATATTCAAATTTTCGTACTTGCTTGATTTGGTGATGCATTCATTTGTAACTAGTTAGAAACAAAACAAAAAAAGAATCTCCTAACTAACAGTTATGGTAATTTACCCACGCACGCATGGACACTCCCAGCTATAAATAAGAGCAGGTACTGCCTTTTGGAGAGCGAAGTTTCCAGCAGTCAGCTCTGAGAGTCGGACCGATCATTCTTGCTATAACACTCTCGTTTGTATATGTATGTATTACTGTCTAACTGTCGTAACATATTGCGATAAGGGCGTATTTTTTGATTCGGAAACTGACATCGATCATCATAAAATAAATACATTTCCAGCACTCATGGTTTGAGCATTGCTCACTATGCAACTGGTCCGCTTGTTTTTCTCGGAAATTTTTTTGTTTGTTTGTTTTTTTTTTTTTGGTGGGGGGTCTTTTTTTGTTGTTTTTTTTATCAAACAAGGCGAGAATGCCCCTAGTGCGCAGGTGTTTGCAGACACTGAAAGTGAGGGAGAAGACAGTGTATAGGGAGAATTGAGAAAAGAACAAAAGATAAACAGGATTCAAGAAGATAGAAGATGGCGGTTGACGTTGCATTTAAATCTTTAAAGCTTGTAGTTATCAGGGAAGCAAGTAAACGGAAGGGAATTCCACAGGCGGGAAGTGCGAGAAAAGAAACTGGATGTCTCAGTTATTTTCCTTTAACTCAACTCTCCAATTTTTTTCTTCACCACTGCTGTGGACAGGTACTGAACTCACACCTCTTTAGGTCTAGTCACTAAATCTAACCAACATCTTTATCCACTGCGACATGCGTCCTTGAGTTCAATACGAGGCCACAGCAATGGTGAACAAAAAACTTGAAGAGATGAGTTAGAAGGGAAATAACCGAGACATCCGTAAGAGGCATGGCATGTGAAACTAGAACAATCTACCCCGGGGAACGAAATAAAGGGTTCGATTCGAAATTCCAGTCGCCTAAAGAAGGCCGGAGATTACAACGACCGAAACGTTGTGAATATGGCAATGAAGATGAGAATAACAGTCCGAATAATGTAAATAATTCAAGTAAAAAAGGAAAAAAATAACATTTTACCTTTTTTGATATTGTATTAATTTAAAATGTTACCGGTTTAAAACCACCTCACATACATAAAATATTATCTGAAATCATTTTTTTCTAGGCACGGTGTCCATTCCAGGAGCTGGCGATCATGCTCTCCCCAATTTACTGTCCTTTGTGGCTCATAATAAGCTTTGTCTTTCTATTATTTCTCCTTACCCCAGTTCCGCCATCCCTTTGCACAACCCCGCTAAGAACATTAAGCGTTCTTTTATTCTGTCCACCTTGTCTTCAGTCTGTCCTGTGAGTATCAAATTTTCCAGTCTCTCTTTCCTCATTACGTGCCTTTTTATTTCAATTGTCTCTAAAATTTTGTCATTGTTCACATGTTCAGTTTATGGTATCCTCATCATCCTTCTGTCGAACCACATTAACGTTGCTTCAAGTCGCTCCTTCACTGCCATATAGGGGTAATGATATTACATAAAAGTTCAGTACACTTTTCTTTATTTCTCCCGACATTTAAGATTTCTTAGTGCTTGCAGTCCCTAATATCTACTTGATGAAGAGAAATACTTTCAAAATTGTTTAAGATCACCCACTTCCCAGATTATTTCATATATAATATCACTGCAATCCTAGCAGTAAGTGTAATATTCTTAAATCATTCAAATTTATAGAAACTAATGCTTCAATAATATTTTCTTTCTAATTGGTTTGTTTTATTTTGTTTTACGTCATATCAACCTCAATGGATTATTTAATGCCAACAAGATTTTTATTGCTGATAATAATTTTTTCCAAAATCTATTGCTGCTAATATATTTTTTCCAAAAATGTATTTCAAGTAATATTTTTTCCTTCAAAAATGTATTGCTGGTAATAAATTTTCCCTTCAAAAATTCATTGCTAGGAAAATAGATTTTACAATGTATTGCCGGTATTAAAACCTATTTTTACACATCCACAGTGTTTTAAGCCTAGTATTGGGTGGGCGGTTTAACTAATTGCCTATAGTTAGGACCCTAACAGGTACCACAACCCTGAGTCAGGTGGATCTGGGAACACCAGCAATTAAGAGGTGGTTCTATGCTCCTCAAAACCTCCTGATCAGAGAGCTTGATGTTGGACGTAGTTTATCGTCTTACGCACGACGCGGATGTAGTTTATCGTCTTACACAGGACGGCCTATTAGCGGGGGGGGGTATACTGCTTGCTTAATGCTCGCAGAAAATAAAAAAGAAACATGCAAGTTGCACTAATAAGCAACATAAATACGATGAAAGAAAAGATATTATAAATGGCAATCCTCTATCTTAATAAATTTAAACAATTAAGAATATATTTATTTTGGTTTATCTGGTAAAAATTAACATTTACAGTTCAAGCGATGCCACAGTTATTCTGTGGCTGCAAGGAATAGAAATATTTAGATGTTAGTTTTATCAATTTGCGTCTGAAAATTTGCTTAAAAAACATGAAACACATCGACCAAAATGATAAATATTTGAAAGCTGTATACGCAAATGATCCAAAAGTCTTACTCTGAGAATTCAAAGGAATAGTAAAAATATCAATTGAAATCGTTTCTTAGCAACTGGAGGTATCTGTGTGTGTGTGTGTGGGGGGGTACAATAAATAAATTTATAAACAAGTGAATACATCGAGAATTTGCTTTCAAAAATGTTCACAGGCGTGGGTGGGGAGATTTCTTTTCAAGCATCGAAGAGAGTTTTGGACAGAACCACAAATCAATGATGAAAATTTGAAGGCTGTTCTCTAAAAAAGATCGTAAAAGTTAAAATATTGCACCCCCAAAAATCAATATATCGACGAAAATGATTTCATATTCATGCCCGATTGTCAACTCGATATGTCCTGTTCGAATTAAATGAGAAAAAAAATTAATATTTAGTTTGATTATTTGAAATTGATCCGATTTGTTTTATATTATCACATATGGGAAATAATGGTATCTGTATAATAATCGGATACTATATGGCCAATATCTGAATGCGGAGGTGAAGCTTAAACATCAACCGACATATCGTTATCTGTCGGAATGGTTATGGTTAAAAGTTCGTGAAATTAGGATATTACATCGAAAATATATCAAAATCTCTACACAATTGCAGTCGTGTTTCGATGCGTATTAATGCATCTCATCAGGCAATTATAAATTACTTATTTATTCTCATCTCATATATATATATAACGTCATCCACAGACAGACTGTTTCGCTGTTTGCAGCTCATCAGTGTGGCTACACATCCGGTTGCCTCTAGCTAGGATCGAAACCTGACTGAATTGGTGTCAGTCGGAGCTTCTAACCACTAATCCGTCGCACGGTAGATTTTGAAGGTGGATTTTAGCATATTTATTTTTAGAAACATGCCCAGTGACTGACAGTGACTCAATTCGCTTTCGTGAAGAGTCTCGCTATATAGCTATAATAGTCACTGTTTACCAACCCACACCTAATGATAATAATATAAATATAAATAGTTATACTCTTTTGGAAAAACGTTAGGTATTTTGGCTTGTAATGGCACAAACCAATTCCCAAGGAAAAATAAGTGATAAAAAAGAAAGAATTAAGAACCTGAAATTGAGGCGAAAACAATCGTCCAGAATCCAATCTCAGAGTCCAAATAAAAAAAAACCCTCCAAACCGAGTAAAGCAAAAGTAACTATGTAAAGTGCTCAATACACTAAGTAGAGCAAACCTAACTATGAACCTAAAGAGCCACGTAAACCTACGTAGGTTTCACCGATGCGGATCGTCAGGGCAATGTTAGATTCATATATATATATATATATATATATATATATATATATATATATATATATATATAGTATAGTATTGTGGCACCAGATCATTATTCAAACATATATTGTTTAATATAAGAGACAAAGCATGCCTATTATGTTTGATCAGGAGCTGTTCTAAACTTCGAATGGTTGCTTTAATATCGGAAGAGAATAAAGACAAAAATTGTCCTACATTTGGATATTTTTTATTATACTTTTCCTTGAGCTAATCTTTCGGTTCACAAAACCACACTGAAATGGCTCATGTCAGCCGAAAGCTGAGATCAAGGAACATCATAATAAACGTTGTCCAAATGTTGGACAATTTTTGTTTTTATTTTCACCCGAAATTAAAGCAACCATACGAAGCTTAGAACGGCTCATGATCAAACATAATAGACATTCGTTGTCTGTTTTATTTAACATTATATGTTTGAATATATATTTAAAAATATATGTGGGAGGTGGGTATGTGTGGGTATGTTTTGGGGTTTTGTGTGTACTGTATTGTATGTTAAATTCTTTAAATTATTTTCTTATCTGCTAGCCATTAATAATAAGGAATCAACAGAAGTTACAGTAGTAGTAGTAGTTTTCCGTTAACCACGCGAGATAAAGGTAGCGCCTTGTTAGTTAAAATTCACTCATTTGTGGTGAAACTAGCATGATCTCTCCCGGGTGCAGTTCTAACCACTTGGTCACATGGTCGTACATATATATGTATGGCCTGGCGTCTCAAAATGCATAATTACTGATCGTTATTATGAATATTCAGTTTTAATTCGGGATTATTTGAGACACTCCAAGTTTTCTAGTGTGCGTGTTTTTTTGTTTTTGTTTTGTTTTTTTGTTTTTTTTGCTTTTTTTTTTCACTTTTTCATAAAAAAAAGGTATTTTATTTGCATGACAGCGATTTTAAAAAATGGTTTATATTAAATTAGTTCAAGACAGATGTTGCGTGTCTACCACACGTGGCTTTTTCTTTTTCTTATTTGGAAATCTTTTTTTTTCCATAAATTGCTAATTTTTCCTCAAAAATCATCTATTACCAAAAACAAAAAAAAATTGAAACTAATCTATTCATATTTTTTTTTAAATTTTTCCGCATAGAACAATCAATTTTCAGTTTTCGCTTTTCTTTTGTATTCCTCTTATGTTTTTTGTTCCTATTTAATGCATATGGTAGTCGATTTTTTAAAGAATTAGTTTAAAAGAAACGGCAAGATGGCAGCTATCGTGACTACAGTCAGGTATATTTGATGGCCATGTTTTGCTTCAGGGTTGTGAGCAGATACATAAATAAAGCTACAAAATCTCCTACAGAAGGTTGTGGAAGGAAATGATAAGAAAGTATTAAACCGCAATTGCAAGAAGACAGAATGCATGCTTGTTAGCAAAAGGATGAACCCAACATTATTTACATTATTCGGACTAATGTCCTCATCTTTGTCGCCATATTTATTACAATGTTTCGGCCGTTGTACGCTCCGGCCTTCTTCAGGTGTTTGGAATGTCGAACTGAACCCTTTATTTCGCTCACTGGGGTAGTCCTAGTTCCACGTGTCATGTTTAATGGATACAATATGGGAACCAGTAATAAGGAGTGCTAGAGAAAAGCGATAATAACAACAAAGTAGCAATATGAGCTCAGGTAAAAACATGGAATGATAACAGAAAAAAATTGCAATATGAGCAATGGTAAAAAATGATGGCTAAAGACATTAGGTATATAATACCCAGAAACTCATACACATGACACATGGCACAGTGGATAAAGGCGTTGGTTAGATCCAGTGACAGGGCTCAAACATTGTGACTTCAATACCCGGTTAAGGCAGAAGGAAAATTAACAGGAGATAACTGATAACTGACATCTATTAAGCATGGCACGTGGAACTAGAACAGTCTACCCCATTGAGCGATATAAAGGGTTCAGTTCTATATAATACCCCATCTCAGAAATACAGCCGGATGAGCTAAAAGTACAAATTTCAAATCGGAGATACCAAAACCTAACAAGTGCAGAAATTTAAATATCTAGGAAGTGTTTTAACAGATGACGGAAAGTGTGACATTGAAATCTGAAAGCGTATTGGCTATTCCAATACACCTTCGGATTTCAATGTCACATACATTCCATCTCACATAAATTCCAAAAGCTAAGAAAGAGTAAAAAACTTCACCAGAAAAAAATAAAAGACTACTAAACTGTTACGAGATATCTGTCCTCCTGTATGACAGTGAGAGTTGGACAATCTCCTCAAAGATGAAGAAGAGACTTGAAGCAACAGAAATGAGGTTCTACAGAAGAATACATGGACCAAACATGAGAGCAACGACGAAGATTTAGAGAAAAGGGAAAGTTATATTTAACATCAGGAAGAGACAGTTGATGACTCTGGGGCACAGAATGAGGAAGGAGGGCTTGGAAAATCTGATACCCATGTGACAGATTGAGGTCAAGAGGGACAGAGGAAAAATGCCTAACATAGTGAGCTTGAGTAAATGGATGGCGGAACACGGTTTAGGAGAAATAACAAAAAGATAAAGTTTATTAAAATCTACAAGGGATAAGAAGATAAAAGTCTGATCAATGCAACATTTCTTAGTATATGCCAAATACCTATGGAGAAATATAAATTAGTATATTTCCTGACAAAGATTAGTGTCAAATACAATAATATTTCGTCTAACATTTCATGATCGCTTACGTACTTAGGGGACACGGCAGATGAAGAAAAACAAGGAATTATCACAAAATTTCATATTAAAACGAATCCACCAGTTTAGCTTAATCCGTAAGCAACTTCTCGCGATGGAAACCTGTTGTTTAAAAAGCAAACAAATATTGTGAGCTTAAATCGCCGGGAATATTTTTAAAGTATTTTTTTTTAATTATTTAAGTGATTTGGGTTGGTAAACGTGCCCTTTTGTTGATGTTACAATGAAGTTGCTTAAACCTTTGAGCCCTGACCACCGCTTTACCGGTGGCAGTGAAAAATGAAAAAATGCGAAGCACCGGTTGAACTATGGGTAAACACTTGTAACTATTTTTATATCTACCGTGAAAAATTACATACCAATTATTTGCGAATTTTGACTCAAGAGCTCAGACAGAAGGGTTAAAATTGTTCAGAAACGCAAGGCTCGAAATGTTAAAAGATCACTTTTATGTTCTTCGCAAACTGCCTGGATATGGACAGAAAATGAATAGAGTAATTAAAAAAAATAACAAGAGGCATGAGACAAGGATGTGTCGTCTCCCCAGATTTATCTAAATTTTATTTATTTACGTATTTATATATTTATTTTTTATATTTATTTATTATTAACCATTGGAGCCCTGACCATTGTGTTATTCATCATGACGGTCGTCTTCGAGTATAGAATCCAGAGGTTAGCAGTGAATATTTCGAAGACAGTAGGAAAGCGTTGTTCAGGTTAGCAGTGGATATTTCGATAAAAGTAGCAGAGCATAGTTCTTCCTTCTGTTTCTCTTCGCCTGACAAGCTGGCACTGGACATTCGGGTAGAGTAGACAAAATGGCCGCCTTTATACACGACGGATTGAATGTTCTACGTCTTCTGATTGGTTAACCTTCTATTGGTGGACTATAAAGTGAGTCAAGTCATTTGAGCTAACTCACTAGTATATATATATATACACAAAAAACTGTAACACATCGCTTTACCGGTAGTAGAGAAAAATGACTTAATGCCCAGCCACCGGTTGAAAGGTGGGTAATCACTTGTAACTATTTATATATCTGTCATGGAACATTACATACCAATCATTTGCGAATTTTGACTATGGACCTCAGGCAGAAAGGTTGAAATAGTTCAGGAACGCAAGGCTTAAAGGGTTAAATAAATAAGCAAATTAAGACATTTAGTCAATTGGTTATGAACACAGAAAATAAAATCCGAAACCGAGTTCGAGATCACCTTACGTTTACTTTACAAAAATGTTTTCCCCCCAAAAAAACATCAGATACTTTTCAACCAATTTCTCTGTCACACGTACGGATATCTTGCAAAAAAATATTACTGACATACTACATTGCCTGATAAACATGAACACTTGAGCAAATTACTTTCCCATAACATGCCCAGCTAAAACCTGATACGTCCTCAAGGACACATGGCACAGTGGATAAAGGCGTTGATTAGATCCAGTGACAGGACCCAAAGTGTGTGAGTTCAATACTCGGAGAACTTTCAGAGGGAAAATTAACTGGAGATAACTGATAACTGGCATCCATTAAACATGGCACGTGGAACTAGAACAGTCTACCCCAGTGAGCGAAATAAAAGTGTTCAGTTCGACATTCCAACCAACGGAGCATACAACGGCCGAAACGTTGTAATAAATATGGCGGCAACGATTAGGACAATAGTCCGAATAATGTAAATAATGTTCTGATACGTCCATATCGAACCTTGACATGTGTCCAGTTACCGTCTATGTTAAGAAAAGAATCACAGAAAATATCTTTAAGCGTTTTGGGATTGGGTTGCGGCAGGAATATAGGCTGTTTTCTTTTTACAGAGAATTCCTAGATAATTGAGGATGTGGAAATTTATTAAGCTCTGATAAGTTCTGTAATTATTCTTATTTTTGACTGCTTCAATGGAATTCTCTCGATTTCTTTTGTTTTGTCTTCTGATCCTTCTGTACAAAAAGATCCGTGAATTGAGAGGAATGAATGAAACAAGGAGTAAAACCTGAAAGAATATGAACCTCTTACCATTAGGTTTTCCATAATTCCAAAGCCTCAGTCTGGGACAGTTTCCAGTTTATAAGTCACACGGCAGACTCCTTAAATCAGAAGAGCTTAACAGGAATGTATCGTAAACATAATCATGAATGCTGGCAAGTAAAACACCATTGAATGTTGACATCGAAACAGGAGTATTTGTAGGTAATATAAAATCCTTTAAAGTAGCCATCGAAAAAATGAATACATCTCTCTCTCTCTCTCTCTCTCTCTCTCTCTCTATATATATATATATATATATATATATATATATATATATATATATTTCAAAAAGTTTTCAAAGGTTTTATTTATCAATCCAACAGATTTTTATCAGTTTAAACGTTATGTTCTTTAATAGGATTTCTCAAATATTTAGACGGATATACGAAAATAAATAAATATACTGTTTAATAAATAAAAGTAGTATTTATGCAAATATGAGTATAACGTTTTAAGTGATATATATATATATATATATATATATATATATATATATATATATATATATATATATATATATATATTATAATTATTTATTTAAAAATGTGATTCCTTCGCTACAAAAGAGTTCTCATGTTTCAAAAACGAGAGCCGAAACCTTCAATATAATTATAGAATTAAATTATCAAGCCCTGTTTCATCCTCAAGTGAAAATTTAGGAATCTCTCTCTCTCTCTCTCTCTCTCTCTCTCTCTCTCTCTCTCTCTCTCTCTCTGTATATATATATATATATATATATATTGAGGGTTTTATGATGCATGATAATACACACTCACACGCATATGCCCTCTCACTTCCTCTCTCTCTCTCTCTCTCTCTCTCTTCATTTTTTTTTTCAAAGGTTTTATTTATCAATCCGACAGGTTTTTATCATTTTAGCGTTATTTTCTTCAATAGGATTTCTCAAATATCCAGACGTGTATACGAAATAAATAAATATACTGTTTAATAAATAAATGGAATATCTACGCAAATATGAGTATAACGTTTAAAGTGATATATATATATATATACATATATATGTATATATGTGTGTGTTTGTGTGTGTGTGTGTGTGTGCGCGCGCGCCTTTTCATGCACCATACAAAATTCAAAGTAGCTATTGAAATAATGAATATATATATACCCCCTGGACAAAAGCCAGAAACGAATATGCAATGTGGTTGGTCCTGACCTGGCATCTCTTCTACAGTCGCCCTCTCAGAAACGTGCCGTCGCCTCCCTGTGTCTTTTCTAAAAATACTTTCACGGTAACTGCTCCGACTTTCGCTACTTTCACTAGTTCCGAGACTGCATGAATTTAAGCGTGCTACTAGGCTGGCATCATGGTTCCACCCTTTCATTGTGGAAACGGTTAAATGTGGCCGTCTCTTCTACTTCAATAGCTTCATGTCTCGCACCTCCCGTCTGTGGAATTCCCTTCTTATTACTTGTTTCCCTGATAGATATAATCTCCAACTATTCAAATGTAATGTCAATCGATATCTGCAGATGCCCTGATCTATTCCCCGTCTTTCTCTTCATCCTTTCTTCTATCACGCCTCTTTACTTTCGCTCTCACCCTCTGTAACCCCTCGCGTTCTAGTAGCACTCCCGCCTTGCTGAATATATATATATATATATATATATATATATATATATATATATATATATATATATATATATATATTGATAGATATATAGATATATATGGCATGTGTGTTTGTATTTTCATGCGACATAAAATCCTTTATTGATTTTAAATAATGAAATAAACACACAGAAACACACACACACGGGGTGTTTACTCATTCCCCCACGAGAATGAGATGTGACACAAGGTCGGTTTCATGTGGAGACTCGAGCGCGTGCACCCGGGCAGGGTCAAAAATTCCCCTCCGCCCCCACAACCGTCGGTTTCGCTGGCCTCGGTACGAGCACCGATCCCTCCCTCTTGTGCAATGTGAGGGCGTGGCCTCAGGCAGCTGTTCCCCAGGGCTGGGCACCTCTTCAGTATAATTTTCCTCAGTTGCGTCTCTGTCTTTGGACAGAGAAGCCCCTGAGCACACTCTGTCAAGGACAGAGGCGCAACTGAGAGATGATCAGTAGGCGTGAAATTACTCAAAAAGAGCAATTTACGCACGCAACACACACACACACACACACACACACACATATATATATATATATATATATATATATATATATATATATATATATATATATATATATATAAACACACACACAAACTTTTTTTGTAATAGTTAGGTCCCCTCGTCATATACAAAACTAGACATATATGCATTGACATAGATAGATAGATAGATAGATAGATAGATATAGATAGATAGATAGATAGATAGATTTGAAGAAACTGAGATCGATAGATAGATAGATATGAAAAGACAGACAGATAGATAGATAGATAGATTTGAAGAAACTGAGATAGATAGATAGATAGATAGATAGATTGATAGATAGATAGATAGATAGATATGAAAAGACATAGATAGATAGATAGATAGATAGATAGATAGATAGATAGATAGATAGATTTGAAGAAACTGAGATAGATAGATAGATAGATAGATAGATAGATAGATAGATAGATAGATAGATAGATAGATAGATAGATAGATAGATAACGAACTTTCTAGATATGACGAGAAATAAATAAAACTAATTAATATAGTATACTGTTTTCACGAGTCACCAGCCATTAGGCTACAATGCTGACACACACAAACATAAAAATAACGACAGTTCATGTCACTGGACAGACTCCTTAAATCGGAACACTCCCACCTTAACTAGGATGTATGGTAAGCCTCGTAATGCCAAATGCTGACAAATAAAACGAGAGGCATTGATATTGAAATTTGGACGACCAGACTAGATGCGAAGGGAAAAATAACAAGAAAGAAAGAAAAAAAATTAGTAAAATAGAAAACAAAAGAAAGCGAAACAAATACAGACGAGATAAAAGCTAAAAAAGAGTTTGCTCCAAAAAGCAGGGCAGACTGAAAATGGTTTCCAATACAAAAGAGCGCATTGCTATATATTCATGTTGAGTAATCTGACGAAAGGTCAAACACAAATCGCGTAATGCCGTTTTGTTTATTAAAATGTTTTTTTCTTTTTTGTATTTTTCTGTTCTTTTATATTTGCATTTATTATTGCTTTTTTATGTTTAGTTCCTCTCTTTCTTGCTTTTCTCCTTTTCTTTTCCATCGTATATTTATCTAAGTCATTGGAGGCGTTTTGTCAACGCAGACAAAATTTAAAACAAGTTTGGAATGGATTATTAGGAACCAAAATAAGCATCGCCACGTTTATGTACGCTTCTTTGATTCTGAGAAAAAAAAAAAGGTCTTAAAGTGTCTCCAAATTATTGAGTGCTTACATTCGCTGGTATCTTTTAGATTCGAGAGAACATAAATTGGTTGGTTAACTGGAAAGAAATACGGCTTTTACAGCAGTAATAAAAAAAAAAATGAGGCGGAGGTGAATGTGGCGGTCAAGCGTGACAGCAGCAGCGGCCTAGTTAGAAACAGGGAGGGGTAAGTAAGTAGTATTAAAGAAAAGATAAGGCGCGATATCCGTAGGAATGAGAACAATGTGCCACTGCAGACTAAATAAAGATTTCAGCTTACACACACATACAAACACACACACACACACACATATATATATAGTTTGATTTATATATATATATATATATATATATATATATAGTTGAGTGTATATTATTATATATATATATATATATATATATATATATATATAAATATATATATATATATATGAGTTAACTGCTGAAGCCACCTGACGAACGAAACTCTGAAGTCTTGATGCTGAAGCTAACATCAATCAGCTGACAAACCTTTACATGTATTAATATATATATATATAGAGAGAGAGAGAGAGAGAAAGAGTGTGTGAGAGAGAGTGCGATTTGTAAATTGTCGTCATATATATTATATTTTTTACTTCGCGCATGCGCGTTGATTGTTTTTGATTTTATCGACTGTACAGTATATAGGGTCAGTTGGGCACCTTGTGTGAGAAAATGTGCACCATGACGCAATTAACTCCGCAGAAATTTGAAAACGATACGCTCAACTGCTTGGCATTCGCTCCGGAAGCTCCAATACGAACATTTCAGAGTGTTTGGGTGTCAATCTGAGGTCAGTTCAGAGGATTCGAAAAGAGTATAAGTTTAATGGTGATTACGAAGGTGTGTGGAGGGATCATTAGTTATGGCGACGTTATGCCTCCATTCTTCTTCCAAGAGGGCCTCAGACTCAACACGAAGGCCTACATCAAGTGCCTTGAGGAGGTAGTGCTCTCCTGGATCAAGAGGGTGGCTACTAGTAGCCCCTGTATCTAGCAACATGACTTTGCACCATGTCGCAAAAGTAGTAAAATCATGGCTGTCAGAGAATTTCTGCGACTACATCACCCTTTACATCTTGCTACTTAATTCCTCAGACTGCAACTTCCTTGATTATTATGTGGAGGGCACAGTTAAGTGAGAGACGAACAAAACTCACTGTAACAGCAAAGATGGACTGAAGGGAAGGATTATGGGATTATGGTAGAATTCACCAACTTAAACAAGGAGACCGTCTAAAACAGTTGCTGAAAACTCGGAAGTTGCCTGGAGGCCGTGGTTGAAGTCACTGGCGATTTTATTAAATAAATTTACTATCTGTCTATATTTCTGAGATGAGGTATTATGTACACTATTTACATTATTTGAGCTATTGTCCTCATCTTTGTCGCCATATTTATTACAACATTTCGACCCTTCAGTATCTGTCTATATTTCTGAGATGAAGTATTATGTATACTATTTACATTATTTGAGCTATTGCCCTCATCTTTGTCGCCATATTTATTACAACATTTCGGCCTTTCAGTATCTGTCTATATTTCTGAGATGAAGTATTATGTATACTATTTACATTATTCTGACTATTGTTCTCATCTTTGTCGCCATATTTATTACAACATTTCGACCCTTCAGTATCTGTCTATATTTCTAAGATGAAGTATTATGTATACTATTTACATTATACGGACTATTGTCCTCATCTTTGTCGCCATATTTATTACAACATTTCGGCCGTTCAGTATGTGTTTATATTTCTGAGATGAGCTATTATGTACACTATTTACATCATTCGGACCATTGTCCTCATCTTTATCGCCATATTTATTACAACATTTCGGCCGTTCAGAATATGTCTATATTTCTGAGATGATGTATTATGTACATTATTTACAATATTCGAACTATTGTCCTCATCTTTGTCGCAATATTTATTACGTTTCTTCAGATGGTTGGAATGCCCTTAAGGATACATGGCACAATGGATAAAGGCATTAGTTAGATCCAGTGACATGACCCAAAGAGTGTGAGTTCAATACCCGGCTAAGTCAGTGGAGAACTTGTAGAGGGGAATTTACAGGAGATAACTGACAACTGACATCCGTTAAACATGGCACGTGGAACTAGAACAGTCTACTCCAGTGAGCGAAATAAAGAGTTCAGTTCGACATTCCAACCACCAGAAGAAGGCCGGAGCGTACAACGACCGTAACTTTATAATAAATATGGCGACAAAGATGAGGACAATAGTCCGGATAATGTGAATACATTTACTCTTTAGTATTTCAAGATATTCTTGTGTAATTTTGGTAAATATATCTGCTAAAATGAAATGCCAGTGTTATTTTTATTTTTGCTTCAATTCGACGATAATCTATTCAAGGCACCCTGTATATACAGAGATAGAGAGACTTTTTTTTAATACGCATCATTTATTAATGTACATGATGTAATCTTTTTTTCTGTAAACGGCATTTTAAAACTAGCATCCTTCCCCTATGCACCAGTAAGCATTGAACCAACCAATTTCATGTGCACTTATGAATTCCTCTGTTCACATAAACTTCATTTAACTTCAATCTTTGCATGAACTTTAAATATTTAAAAGCAACATTTTCAATGTTTAAAAAATATTAAATTTTAACTTCAAACATTTCAGTGAAACGTCCACCGTTATTTTCTTTTTCCCTGAATCCAGTTCTTTTTCTTGCCTTTTCTGCTAAATAAATTTTTCTCAGCGCCTTTCAATATTGCTTGCTAATCGTTTTATCGCCTTGTTTGGGATGAAAGGATTTTAAAAAATCTGACGAACTGTAAGATTATAAATTACACTTATATACGGAGGATTTCTGTAATATCACCACAGATATTGTAAATCCCATTTGGTGATTGTGGGGGTGCAATTCCTACACTAAGTAATATATTTGTTGCAGACCCGGCAGCGTGCAGTGCTGGTTTATTACTAAGTGGCCTTGTGCCAGACACCACACTAAACTACCGAGTCTACAAGCAAAGTAAAAAAGATAAATGTGTGCGTGAATGAACAATGAGAGGAAAGGGGTCAATCAACAAGTGCATAAAATAAAATATATTAAGATAGCCGGAATAAAAAATGACAAAGACATCTGTTTATAAAACATGAGTAAACTTTAATCAAACAGTAACACGTAACTCATCCCAAGGTCGGGATCAATGAAAAATGTTCCGCGCCAAAATAGAAATACAAGATGGCCAAAGGCGGGAAAAGAAAGTTTTATACAGTTCCGGAAAAAGAATGTGCGCACAGATAGAAAGGAGTACTCACTGTGGATATTTTAAGTTGTAAGTGATTATTCATATTTTTAATGTACAGGTTCAAAGTTATAAAGAATGTCCGGTCGTCTCAGAGTTTTTTTTGGTGAAACATTGAATTGGCCGCTGGTAAATGTTCTGGACTGCTGTGGGCATCTAGCCGGGAGAAACGAAGCATGGTCTTGTAGAACGGTTTACGGCGAGCCCAAAGAGAAAGACGAAAAATGTTTTTGTTCAAAGGTAATATTGAATTGGCCGCTGGTAAATGTTCTGGACTGCTGTGGGCATCTAGCCGGGAGGAAACGAAGCATGGTCTTGTAGAACGGTTTACGGCGAGCCCAAAGAGAAAGACGAAAAATGTTTTTGTTCAAAGGTAATGCTATCCCTGCCTGTATTATTTGGTTCGAAGCCAGGGGGTAAGTTTAAGTCACCTGTTGAACACGAAGTTTCTGCCGACGACAGTGTCGTGTGTCTCTAAAAACGTCTTCTGGTAGAAAACGGAGAAAAGGTCCTGACCTGTGATTAGCAATTTGTTCGTTCAGTAGGATATCCCTGTCTGTATGTATTGGTTCACTGACGAGGGATAAAAATACGCCATTAGTTGAATACGAACTTTTGCTCACGACAGTGTCGTGTGTCTCTAAAACGTCTTCTGGTAGAAAACGGAGAAAAAAGGTCCGACCTGTTGGCAGCTTCAAAAAGGAGAAAAAAGTCTTGGTAGAGGGTGCAGTCGACATTGTTGAAAAATAAGATATTCCGGCCCGCGTATGGGTTAAGTGCACGGAATAAATGAGTTGCCCATCCAGTCCTGTCGAAAGCTAAGAGGCAACTGGCTTGCAAACGCTGGCCGTTTTGAAACGCCGCGAAACGCGCGGGAAAATTCAAAAATCTGTTATGAGTCCAAATCAGTAGGAGCTCAAAGTAGGTTACTGCTATGTTTATCTGTGAGTGAAAGGTAGGGTGAAAAAACGCGCACACACGCACGAGTGTGAAAGGAAGGAGGAAACTCGCGCGCGCGTAAAAATATAAATGGAATTAATGTTAATTCCATATATTTAACTTACGCTGCAAAACAACTATAAAAAATAAATTAATAATACAATTGCATTAGTAGGACTCTTCTTAGAATTATTAACAAGATTAAAAGAAGGATCTGCTATGTTATCAGTCCTCACCTGGCATCTAGACTAAAATGCCTTTCCCATCACTGTGATGTAGCTTCCTTATGAATTTTCTATAAATATTTTCATGATAATTGTTAGACAAGTTTTTCTCTTTGTCACATTAATTTCATGAATTAAATGTATTACTAGATTGGAAGATAGGTCCCATGATTTTATTGCTGAAATTGATAGTTGTGCCCGTAAGTTATATGATAATGGTTTCTTCTCTCGCACTTCTCGTTTGTGGGACTTTCTTACGGGTTCCTTGCTTTCCTGTCAAGTACGATCTTCAAAAATTTAAATGCAATATCAATCGCCATCTTTTGTTCTCCTTAAGCTCTGTTCTGTTATTCTTATCTCTCCTCAATTATATTTTTCTCAGATTATTTTACTCTTACGTCTTAGTGGCTTCATTCCCTTGTTTGAAGCAAAATGAGTAAAAAAAAACACAAAAAACTGTATATTTAAGGAATGTCAGATAATATGTCTGCTATTAACGATGTGTCATAAGATGGAAACACGAAAGCACACGTAAAAAAAAAAAACATGGAGTCAATTACTTGGCCCGCAATGATGATAATTATGAAATTATGTTATTTTAATTTCAAAAATTCGCCAAATGTTATGACAATTTTCACTCTAATTAATAATTGAATAATTGTTTACATTGATTTAAATTAATTATCCACGTTTGGATGCCGTTATTAGATTAATTACCACATTACAAAATAATCAATAATTATAGACATTTTTGTTGTTAATATCGCTTAGATAATAAAATAAGGAAATGATTTCTGATCGCATATTACAGAAGACAGTACAAGTATCTTGACGCCAATTCTAATATCATTAAGTCCAGGGGCTGCGTCGTTCTCCTCTGTAAATTTGACGGAGCAAGTTGTTCTTGTTCACATGTAACCATTAATTAGAAAGAATATCCGACATGAGTTGATTGATTTAATTCCTTTTGTAGATTATTTAAAGCTGAAACATATTTTTATTTTTTTAAATTTTAAGAATAACCCTTCTTTCCTTTTTACAAGTGAATACTGTACTTGCAAGTTTTGGGAGATCTGAATCTATAATATATTCTTATTTAGGTATATATATATATATATATATATATATATGATCCAAATAAAAGTATAAAACTTAATATTACGAGACATATTAAAAACGGGCGAGGCAACCGGTTTCGCTCCCGCTCTTCAGGCTTCAACGGGGAGATTTAAAATTAACACAGAAAAATGTACAAAAAAAAGGAAGTTGTGAAAAAAAAAATTAGAAAGAAGGAACTAGAGGCAAATGACAGCGACTCTAAAAACACTCACTTTGTTTTTATATATATATATATATATATATATATATATATATAATCAGTCTTATATACACAACCACACATACAACAATCACACACACACACACACACACACATATATATATATATATATATATATAGGTATAAATTATCTAAAATAAACATTTATTTTGCAAGTTAAACACTAAAAAGTATATGTTTAGGTTTGTAACTATGCATATATGTGTGTGTGTGTATGTATATTTAATATATTTTCTATTTACATATGTATGCATATTGTATATGCGCATATGTATACATGTATATATATATATATATATATATATTTATATATGTCATGCAGATATATATGTTTACAGATGTTTGTAACGATTTATGTTGATGTCGTAGATATGCTTACATTATAAGTTTTTTCTTTATTTTTTATTTTTATTCATGTATTTATTATTTATAATATTTTATATTATATATTTTCGTGTTATTATATTTTTATATATTATTATTATTATTATTAATGGTAGTAATAGTAGTAATAGTAGTAGTTATTTGTATTTGCGATAGAAATAATTTGTAAAAAGGATTAGAAAGAAGTAAATCTATATTTTTTAAGGTTTTATTGAAATTTTATTTAATTTTCCACATGTCCTCCATCATTAGCAGTACAAATGGTAATACGATTTTGAGGTTCACGGAAAACATTTGCCAAGTGATTTACAGTAATGCCTGAAATCACATTAGTTATTTTAGCTTTCAAATCTTCTAATGAACAAGGTTTGGTTGCATACACAATTGTTTTCACATGTCCCCATAAAAAAATCTAATGGTGTCAAATCTGGTGAACGTGGAGGCCAATAAAATGGTATACCCCTTCCGATCCATCTGTTAGGAAATTCCTGATTTAGAAACTCTCTAACACGGGAAGCAAAGTGATAAGGAGCTCCATCTTGTTGAAACAGTGTATTATAACATTTTTACAGATTATTTCTATCGCAAATACAAATAAAGTTATAATTTTTTAAAGTGCACACGAACTTTATGGACACCTGTATACACACACACACACACACATATATATATATATATACATATATATATATATATATATATATATATATATATCCTTTGATTTCTGGCGTTTACACATTTTTTCCGGGTCCCGCCCAGGACCTAAGGTTAGAAATGTCATTATGACACTTTCCACTGACAAAAAAAAAAAAATTACATAGATAAAGACCTTCGTAAACTGTGGGCTGCACTTGTCAGAACAAATTTTTGTATATCTCTGAGGCATGGACTTCCAGGAATCCCTTCAGTTAGTCTACTGCAATCTTTTCCAACCAATCCGAGGGCCCCAACTACAACAGGGATTGTTGATGTTCCCATGTGCCACATTTTTGAGATTTCTATTTCAAGGGCCTTGTATTTTGACAGCTTTTTGAATATCTTTAAAGATACATTGCAGTCTTCAGGGACTGCCATATCAATAAGGAGGCACCGTTTTTGTTTGTGGTCTTTAATAACAATATCTGGCCGGTTGGCCTTGATTGTTCTGTATTGTGTAATCCCATAGAATTGTAACAGGTCCTATCTCCGTAACCGGGTCTGGGTGGTGTTCGTACCAGTTTCTTTCAGTTTCCTTCCCGTAGAAGTTGCAGATTTTCCAGTGCAGATATTGGCCTCTTCTGTCATGCCGGGTTTTATACTCAGTGGGTGCCAATATCGTGCAACCTGAAACAAGATGATCAATTGTTTTTGGATATTTATCACGGTATCTGTATTTTGGGCTGACACAATATTTTAGTATATGTGCTTGATAATTTCTAGTTAACAAACATTGGTTCTGTGCAGCAAAGATAAAACTTTCCGTTTCAGCTTTCAACCCCGCACTACGTAGCCCCTGATGGGTACGAGTTTTGTCTACGTCAGCTTGTTTGGTATGGGCAGAGTATTGGCCATGAAGCGGTTTATCTTGCCATTGTTTCTGTATCTTGTCGGTTGCATTCGCCTTTGCTTTCTTTATTATTATTATTATTATTATTATTATTATTATTATTATTATTATGTAATTTTTTTAAAATCACTTCACTCCAATCAAGCCGGGGATGTCACTAGTAAGCAAGAGGCTACATAGCATGTACGTAAAGGAAAAGACTAGGGGGTGAAGAAAAGATTAAATAAAGAATGGGGGGGAGACAAAAAGAAAAACGGGGATCCAGGCAATTGATTAACATCACATTTAAATTTTTGAAAATTATAGTTATCAGGGAAGGAAGTAAGAGGAAGGGAGTTCCACTGTCAGTCATGTGTTGATTTAGATTATAATTTCCTAGCAAAGCATTTAGACTTATCAGCTGCGGATGATAGGACTGTCAAATGCCTTCGATATATCAAGAGCAACAGCTCGAGCTTTGCTGTTATTATCAAGAGCTTGGTATACATATTCAGTTATGGCCTTAAGCACATCAGCGGTCGACTGAGCAAAGCGGGAACCCAATTGTTTGTCAGAGAGTCGATCATAGGAGGTAAGAGGCTTAGCCACTTCGGCATTGATTAAAGCCTTGAGGACTTTGCTGAAGTGATAGGAGACTGATAGGATGGTAGTTAGATAGGTCAGAAGAGTCCCCAGATTTATTAAAGGCAGGGACGACAGGGGAGGACTTCCAATAGGCTGGAATGCAAGAATCAACAAGGCAATAGTTATATAGTTTGGAGAGAACTGAAGCCAGCTCAGTGGCACATTTCTTTAGGACTACGGCTGGTATCCCATCACCACCACTTGATTTATGAGAGTCTAATTTAGAGATGATATCCAATACCATTAACGGGGTTAGGCACATCTCACTCAGTAGAGCCTCAGTTCTAGGAGGAAAATCAGGTGTGATATTCCGAATGAGACAAGTGTTGAGTTAGATAATTTCTGAGCAAAGCATTCAGCCTTATCAGATGTGGATGTTAGAACTTCGAATTGATTGAATAGAGGAGGGATTCAGGATTTGCAATTGTTCAGCACACTCTTGCAGAGCCGCCAATAATCTTTAGAACCAAAACTTGCGAGATGCAATACGTTGTTTCATTCCACCAGCAAATAGTAACTTTGCTTCATTGAGGACATGCTTGCACTCATTACGAGCAGAGACAAAGGGACGTCTGTTGCAATCAGACATGTCGCTCCGGTACAGAGGGAAGATGGGATCCCTATAGACTATAACGCCAGAGCAAGCAGGTGAGAACCAAGGAGATGAGCGCGATTTCACTCTGATATTTTCTTACTCGATGCCGGCTTTTACCCAGGAGGAGACCTGAGACGCACATTTTGTACGGGATGATTAAAAACTACATTCCAAGGGACGTCGCAAAGGAAGTCACAGAACGAGTCCCGCGTTGATAGCAGAAATATATTTCGTTAGTAAAAGGTTCATGGCTGGAGGAGATATGATCAGAGTTACCAAGAGGGCAGACCTGCTTAGCACGATAAGAATCAGGCAAGGAGATAAAACAAAGATTGAGAAGGGAACGTTACCGCCCGGGTTACTGGAGAAATGCGTAGGAAAGTCAACCACTTGCGTGGGGGGTTGAATGATTGAAAAGTTAAGGGTTTGGATGCCAGTGAGGTCAGGTACAGAATGCTTAAGCCAAATGGTATGGTGGGCATTAAAGTCACCGAACACGAAGATGCAAACGGTTGTAAATAGATGCTTTTGTGTATTGTCAGAAATGCTATCGAGTACACAACAGTCTTCAGAGGAGGAGGAACGGTAAAAAAAGAAGAGAGAGTTTACTGAATTGGGGAGAGAGAGACGGAGTCACATACACGAATGTTCTGGAGATTCCAAAGAGAGTTCTCTAGCCAGCGGGAGATGATCACAGACATACATGAATAGCAATATCGATTCCATTTTTGTGAATTTTATTGGATGCTTGTTGTGGTAAAAGGTTTACCCATAAAATCTCCCCCTACCTTCCCTTACTCTAATATACAATCTTCTTTCTTCTTTTTTTCATTCACCACTTTTCTCTCTTCAACAGTGTAAGCCCCCACACTCCACCCAAATTTTATGGTCAAGTTAATTTCGCTACTGCCATTTTTATTGTTTACTGTTTATATATATATATATATATATATATATATATATATATATATACATTATTTTATATGTCTGGTTTATTATTACATTCTCTAGCTAAATTTATATCATCTAATAAAATGTACTAGGCGTGATGAGGCTGATATATATATATATATATATATATATATATATATATATATATATATAATTATTTATCTAAAATATGATTCCATTGCTACATAAGAGTTCTCATGTTTCAAAAGAAGAGCCGAAAACTTCAATATAATTATTTGAATTAAATTGAATTAAAGTACAAAAGTGGAATCATATATATATATATATATATATATATATATATATATATGTGTGTGTGTGTGTGTGTGTGTGTGTGTGTGTGTGTGTGTGTATCTGTTGAAATAAACATAACAGATTATATTATGAATATTTAATCTTTTCCTCATTATTTATATTGTTCCGTATATAGATTGAGCTCTCATCATAGATTCAACTTTTAATATTTTTCCCAAGTCTTCCTTGGAATAATGCCTACCACCTACAAATTTGGTTTTACACACACACACACACACACACACATATATATATATATATATATATATATATATATATATGAATGTGTGTGTGTGTGTGTGTGTGTGTGTGTGTGTGTGTGGATAGATAGATAGATAGATAGATAGATAGATAGATAGATCTATCTACATCTGACATTCAAGGACATCAGTGTTTGTCGGGCTCATTAACAAAATATACTATTGATATAACTTGCTAAAATGATTCCTTTACTCTGTCTAAAATAAATAACTTTTTAAAATCCCCATGCGTGATATAAAAAAAAACACATTTTTCTATTTTAATATTAATTCTAATAATTCTATAACAATAAGCATTTATTTTAACTTTTTTTCCAGATATGTAAGAAAAAAAGCGAGTCTTTGATATATTTGTCTTTTTATTCTCCACTTTCCACTTTTTACCGTTTTATAGTCTGGTTATCAAGTCACTGTTGGCAGATTGTATATTTCTATATATGTCTATGCATTAGTGTGTTTATGTATGTCTCTGTGAATTTTTAGTTTAATTTATTGTACGTTTATGATTGTTACTGACTGATATCATATTTCCTCAGCACTACCCTAGTCACACTCCTCACCCCAAACTTCAGTCGACGAATCAAGGTTATTTGTTGATTTTCTAAGAATTTGAATCGGGCTGAAATTAAATTCGCTATACATTCCGACAAAAAATATAACTTATACTGTACGGAAGAAATTATTTAAAATGGACATTTGAAAACAATAACAGAGTATACAAGTCATTAGAGATTTAAAAGATTATTTATAAAATTAAAGCAAAAAATACATTACCTATTACGCATGTCTCTTTTTGTTATTATCGCTTCTCTCTGGTACTCCTTATTTCTGGTTCCCATATTGTATTAATATTTATTACAACGGCCGAAACGTTGTAATAAATATGGTGAAAAAGATGAGAACAATAGTCCGAATAATGTAAATAGTATACATAATACCTCATCACAGAAATATAGACAGATACTGAAAAGGCTTTGTAATAAAATCGTTATAATAAATATGGTGACAAGGCCGAAATGTAATAAATATGGGACAATAGTCGTCGAATAATGTAAATAGTGTACATAATACCTCATCTCAGAAATATAGACAGATACTGAAAGGCCGAATCGTTATAATAAATATGGTGACAAAGATGAGGACAATAGTCCGAAAAATGTAGTGTTCACATTTTTAATATTTTTTTTCAATATTTGAACAGATTAAGGAATTTTTTTAAATATTTGAACAGATTAAGGATTTTTTAAATATTTGAACAGATTAATGATTTTTTTAAATATTTTAAAAGATTAATGATTTTTTTAAATATTTTAACAGATTAAGGATTTTTTTAAATATTTTAACAGATTAAGGATTTTTTAAATATTTAACAGATTAAGGATTTTTCATACCGAATCCCAAAATGTTATATCTTTTGGCGCATCTTATATATTAGAGGAACCAATGATTTTGCACATTTTTTTTTTTTAACATTTTCTCTGTGTGGGGGTGTTTGTTTATGTGAATGCTTGCGCGTGTTTGTCTTTATGTGCGTGCGTGTTAGTTTCTGCCACATATGTAAACCTACATTCAAGTCTTTGCCATTTACACTCGTATCTTCTGCTAAGATGAATGTTCATGAGTTCTCAAAATATGCATAAACAGTTTGTGATCAATTATGTGTGAATGAAAAGGGTTCTATGATCTCTTTCACAAAACAAAAATAATAATAGTCATATTTTCGAGAACATGAAAAGATTGATCAATATATTGATTAAATAAAACGAGAAAAATCGATCTCATTTCTCAAATTACAGGAAGTTATATCCAAGGTTTTTATTGACCTCCTCATAAAGTTTTGATCTAATGTTGGGTCGCACAAAAAAGGTTCCTGTCCTATCCGTAGTTGCTGTAAGTTTCAGTCTGGTTTTATTATTATTGTTCATCGCAGAGGAAATACCCAGTTGCGTTTCCAGGAGTTAGGGTTATACAGAATTTTATCGATTATTCAGGTCGCTTGGGACAGGGTTTGAAGTATAGTTTCGGACAACTCAAAATTCCAGAAAATAGAATACCAATGTTATCGAGAAAAAAATGAAGAAAAAGTAATTTTCTGAAAGAAATTTAACGCTTATATCAAGGACTTCGAGGTGGTGTAATGGTTAACAACCTTATCTTTCTAGATCAATTAAGACTGAGTATTGAATTAGATCCTCACTGGGCGTTCGTAACGTTCTAAGCTCCACTTAGAAAATCATTTAGCCACTTCGACGTGGTGTACTGGTTAGAAAGCTTGTGTCGCTAGATCAATTACGACTAAGTATTAAATTCCATCCTCACTGTGGGCTCCATATTTCGGTCTTGTGTCACATCTAAGCTACAATTAGAAAATCGCTGTATTATCAACTGTTTTAAACGTTTTGTCCAGTTAATTTATTTATGAAATGAATGTGCCAATCATTCTCTGTCTCCAGGTTGACGTCGCCTTTTTCTACCGCAAAGTTTGTGAATTTGTAAGGGTAACTTCTGGTTGAAAGCACAAATGACTTAAATATTTGTGAAACAAAATTATTGCTTCGTTTTTTAAATTGGGCATTGGGGCTGCTGATTTTCAACATGGACAATATCATTATCCCCCTCCTCCCCCTCCTCCTTCTCCTCTTGAACATTTTCCTGCTCGAGAGTTGTCTGGGGGCACAATCTCTAACTTGTTTTTTTCTTTGGATGAAAACAAACGAAGAAATTAACAAGAATTAACTGAACTGGTCTCATCAGCGTTTTTTATCAAACGTTGAGGTGCCTTTTTCTGAAATCTCAAAATGCTTGTTGGATAATGAAAATTTAGAAATGTTTTAGTTCGGATAAAAAAAAAAAGTTTGCATGATTTTAATGTTTCTCTTCATTTCACGTCCGGATAATCGAATTACGAAAAATCGAAATACAAATTATAGATCTGTACATTTTTTTAATCATTTCACCCCAAGCAAGAGGAAGTACCACTCGTATGCAGAGTGTTACAGATAGAGAATGTGAGAGAAAAGACTGGATAAAGAGGGAAAAGAAGAAAGGATAAATGTTGAACAGGGTTCAAGAAGATAGAAATGAAAATGATGAGCGTGGCAGAGGCATGACATTATATGTGCATAAGCATATGACTTGAACTTGTTTTGAGCGATTACAACAGTTGTTCCGTAGTGGCCGAATCGGTTGTGTGACCACGTTAATCTCCACAGTTGTCCTCAGGCAAATACATCAAAATCATTCTGTACGTGTTTCTTACTGAAATTCAAATCACAAGAGGACGATTTTTGTAGTATTACATAGCACAGTGCATATCGTCTATATTGGCTACTATTATTGTTGCATGTAGGGAAATTTTGCCGACTACTTGTCGGTGACGGAGCGAGAGTATTTTATCAGGAAATCTCGGTTTGTTGCTAAATGCTGATTCATCAATTCATGGACTAATGAAAAATTCATAAACTTTTGTTCGTGTTGGCCGATATATTCGTCGACTTTTGATGTCTGGAGTTCTGTAATCGTTAGTGTTGTTTATGTTGTTTTTCAAAATACTTTCTAATGGAGATATAATGCAAAAGATCTGAGCAATATGTTCAAAATTTAATATGTATCATGAAAAAATTAGAAATAATGGAAAGTAATTACATTTTACAGAAAGGATAGAAAAGTGTATTGTCAGCATACCATCTCCTTTTGTTACTATAATTCAATGAAGGCACAAACAAACACACACACAAGCACACACACAAGCACACACACAAGCACACACACATATATATATATATATATATATATATATATATATATATATATATATATATATATATATATATTTAAAATAACTGATTTAAAAAATAAGGAAGAAACCATATTTTCAATCAGTTAATTTATAATATTTATGCTCTGTAAATTTGCATTAAGCACTGTTCTGTAAAAAAAAAAAAAAATATCAATACGAACACCGGGTTATATATCTTATTGTCCTTTCTTTTTTTATATATATATATATATATATATATATATATATATATATATATATATATATATATATATATATATATAGTTTAGCAAATTAATGCGTTCAAAGCATGTAGATATTTGTAAACAGAGGCCTTAATATTCAAAATTAGATTAACAATAGTTAATTGAATTTTAAAAAGATAAACCTTTCGATTTTTTATCTATTATATATATATATATATATATATATATATATATATATAGTTTAGTAAATTAATGCGTTCAAAGCATGTAGATATTTGTAAACAGTGTCTTAATATTCAAAATTAGAGTAACAATACTTAATTGAATTTCAAAAAGATAAGACTTTCGATTTTCTTTATCTATTAACTATATATATATATATATATATATATATATATATATATATATATATATATATATATATACATATATATATATATATATATATGTATACATATATATATATGTATGTATCTATGTATGTATGTGTGTGTGAGAGAAAGAGAGAGAGAGCATGCGTGTATGTATTTGAAATTAAGAAAAAAATGATTTCTCTAAAAGATATAGCAAAAAAATAAAAAAACGATCCAAAGTTTTGTTTCTGCAAGATAACGTTTTTATTGCAAGCATTCTTTTGACATAAAATCCTAAATGTCAAAAACAGGGACATTAATAACAACCAATAATTAAACATTAAACTTATCTATTCCTACAAATAGTTTCATTGATAGGTTATCCACTAGTTAGGGGGGTGATAATGTAATTTAATTTTACTATCAAGCCCACTGGCAAGTGAATAATATATGCACGAAACTTCGAGTTAGAACAGATATGTTAAACATTTTATTTTATTTGTTGCTTTCAATTTTTTCTTTTTTCTTTCTTTCCTTCTACATATACATACCTACATATACGTATATATATATATATATATATATATATATATATATATATATATATATATATAGATAGATAGATAGATAGATAGATAGATAGGTAGATATTATGAAATGGACAAAGTTCGACAGTTATTTTCAATTATTTTTATGTTTATACATTCTTTTTTATAGATACCAAGCTTGTATGAAGATATAAGGACCTATTGATCTCTACGTATTCCTATATCAACAGAAGAGATTTCTTTAACTGTTTATATAAAATAGTTCAATCGACTTTTTTTTAATATTTTAATATCTGGAAATCATCTTCGAATACGTTTTCACAACATCGCCCACGTGACGACGACGTGATCATATTTAAACGGAACGCTGATCTTATATAAAAATTTCAGTTATCTGTTTGGATTAGTTGGGCTCTTATGTCCATCGTCTTTTGTGTTAAATTTAATGTTCTAATGTTAATTATGTTTAAATGAAAATGTCCATGAAGATGGTCTTAAATAGACCGAAACGTCTGACGTCGACTTTATATTAACATTAATACAGCATAATTGCATATTAAGATTTTTGTTTGTTTTTTCTGTATTTTTCTTCAGATACCAATATATAAGTAAATGATCTGTTTATAATAAACTGTAGTAGCGACATTTACCGGTCTGAATGTCCGAGAAATTTTCATAGAAAATATGCGTCCTTCGACAGGGATCGAACCTGTATCCTATACGGAAACGTCATATAGCCTGACGTGCTTTTACCGATTGAGCCACAGAGGAGCGTTTCGGTTAGCAAGGTCGATTTTTCCATGATTTTCTCGCGTATATTCATATCTTCTCGATGCGTATCCAAATGTGAACAAATGACGTCACACATTATGAAATGAAGAAAGTCCGACTGTTATTTTAAGACATTTTTATGCTTATACATTCTTTTTTATTGATAGGCCGGTAAATGCTGTTAATACTGTTTATTATAAACAGAGCATTTACTTAAATATTTGTATCTATCTACAAGCATATATATAGTTAAGATAACATTCCGTTGGTATATAATCCAAGTAATGACCCTAGTAATATAAAATATTAAAACTGATCAAAAAAGTGCCCAGTGTTTTTATTATTGCAGACCAAATAAATACTAGTACAGAATGAAATCAAAAATTACCTCATACAGGGAATAGCTTTATTTCAACCGACGAAAAGGGCTAGGACAACTTTGAATTAAAAACCTGCGCAGGGTCGTTTGGGGACGTTTATATGTGCTGGTGTCGGGCTGTCGGTTTTAAGGAACTGACATGCTGGACCCTCATACATCCAATACGACGGGAGAGTCCATAATATATATATATATATATATATATATATATATATATATAAAAGTGAACATAGTAGTCAAGACTTAGAGGCGACAGTCTGACGATTGCATCTAGCATGAAACAGACTGTCGACATTCCAACCACCTGAAGAAGGCCGAAACGTTGTAATAAATATGGCGACAAAGAAGAGGACAGTAGTCCGAATAATGTAAATAGTGTACATAATACCTCATCTCAGAAATATAGACAGATACTGAAAGGCCGAAACGTTGTTATAAATATGGCGACAAAGATGAGTACAATAGTCCGAATAATATAGTTTACATAATACCTCTTCTTAGAAATTTAGACAGATCAGTCTTCGTATATAAACAAACACCTGCGTATTATATTTCAACCGTTATTTCTGTGAAAAATAATAAACATGCATAATACATTATGACGGCATTTTTAAATAAATTTAATTTTGCATAACACAACATATATTTATACAGTTCATTACACTATATTCGAACTTCTTTAGAAAGAAATATTTCGCATGCTTAACAAGTACTTCAGAGATGAAGATGCTAAGTAGGTGTGTCATTGTAAAACATCATCTGTATGGCTAAAAAATGTGTCACATGACTGACGATAAATAAATAGATGTACACTGGTTTGCCCCCGGTACGTATTTTGAAATAAATATGAAGACGCAAATATGTATAATAAAAAATAGAATAATTTTGGAAAAAAAATATCTAGAAAAATATTAAAATAGGAACACAAAATATAGGCGTCCATACATTACGTTATTTCAATAAATATGAATTTCCCTAAGCAGGCGATAGGGTTTTGCTTGTTTTGTATTGTTTTTTCAGTGGTGACTTTCATGTCTTCCCCTTTCTGAAAATGTAAGTGCTGTTCGTCGAATCAATATATGAACTGTTAAAACTATTACATTTATTTCAATGATATCATATTACCAACTTTGATATGTTGAAAGTTTTACTCTTTTTTTCCTGTTCTTCTGTGTATGAGGGAAGATATATTCGCGAAATTATAAAAAGCTTTTCCATTTATTTATTTATTTATTTATTATAGCGTTTGACATCAGTGATATTGTATCAGAAAGATAGACAGATTGATAATGATGAGAATTTGATGATAGATAGATAGATAGATAGATGTTGTAATAGATAGATAGATAGATAGATAGATAGATAGATAGATAGATAGATAGATAAGAAAGCAAGATGTTGTAATAGATAGATAGATAGATAGATAGATAGATAGATAGATAGATAGATAGATAAAGAAAGCAAGATGTTGTAATAGATAGATAGATAGACAAGAAAGGAAGATATTGTGATAGATAGATAGATAGATAGATAGATAGATAGATAGATAGATAGATAGATAAGAAAGGAAGATAGATAGATAGATAGATAGATAGATAGATAGATAGATAGATAGTAATGTGAACCCAAGACATATAGAAAAGTATTCAATCTATATTTTCTCCTCAGCTTTTACTCATTGTTTTCCATTTTTCAGCAGATTAACCTTCTATTCGAAGAACATAATATCCATAAACGCTTTCTTTAGTTTTATCCTAACTGGAAAAGCTTCTTTCCTCTAACGAAATGATTTACGTGTTTGGCAGAAAGAAGGTAGCCAAAAGGAGTGAGATCTGGTGTATAGGTGGGAAGCAATAAACTTTCCATTCTTATACAACGTTCATAACCACTATTTGCAATTTGAACGTAAGTGGAAACCCAGCGCCCCTTACATGAATTTTGAATATCCTGTTTTATAGATAACCTCTAAAATATATAAGCCTGGCTTGCTTGGCAACCTTTATGGAAGTTATAATTCAGAAAGACATTTCTGTTCCAATAACCGATTGCTATAACTAATCGAAGAGGATAAAAGACTGCCGGTTCATGATTCCATTTTTCAGCCGTATCCAGCCAGTGTGTAGATATTATTTAGTTATTATATAATCTTATTTTTCATTATGATAAATGACGATGCAATGTAAAAATGAACCACTGTTTACATATTCAATTTTATATTATTTGACATCAATCTGTTGCCCGTCTTTGGTAAGACGTTAAACTACATCCGCGTCCTGGATAAGACGTTAAACTACGTCCAGCAGTAAGGCCTCTGATCAGGAGGTTTTGAGGAGCATGGAACCACCTCTTAATTGCTGGTGTTCCCAGGTCCACCCTGACCCGGGGTGGTAGCACCTGTTAGGGTCCCAAATAGTTAACTATTACCAGCAATACTTTTTTGAAAAAAGATTAATACCACTAATACAGTTTTGAAGGAAATATATTAACAGAAACAGATTTTTGACAAAAACAAAATATTACCAGCAATAAAAAATTCTGTCGGCATTAAATAATCCATTGAGGTTAATATGCCGTAAAACAAAATAAACCAAACCAATCTAAACCAAATAATACATATTCTATTCATACGAATCTATCCTAAAAATGTTGTCCGCATTAAATAACCCATTGAGGTTGATATGCTGTTAAACAAAATAAAGCAAACCAATCTAAACCAAAGAATAAATATTCTATTCATATGAATCAATCCAAAAATGTTGTTGGCATTAAATAACCTATTGAGGTTGATATACCGTAAAACAAAATAAACCAAACCAATCTAAACCAAAGAATGCATATTCTATTCATACGAATCTATCCTAAAAAAATGTTGTCGGCATTAAATAATCCATTGAGGTTGATATGCCGTAAAACAAATTAAACGATCCTAAACCAATCTTTTGCCCCTAACTTCAGGCAAAACTGAGACAATTTATTGAGATTCTTTTCTTGCTAAAACATCTTGAATGGTTTTGAAACGATTCTAATCAATATATTGATATTTTCTGCGACATCCACGAGGTTTTTCAATCTTTGCATATTACAAGCATCAAATTTATTGTTGGTTTGTGGTGCCATCAAAATTTTTCTTCGATGTGAAAACTGAACTTTTATCTTGAACATTTTTAATAGAAAGATTTTACTATTATAGTTATATTTCTTGTATTTATTTATAATCTCTTTTCCTGAAATGCTATTATATGATTTTAATAGATATACCGAAAATTCCAGCGAATTCTCTGGTTAAGGTTTATGGATCATTTTCTGTCACAGCGTCCAAGTTCGCATCGTGAAAATTTCCGCTGTCTTTTCTTTAGCGTGCTAAATGCAGATCACAAGCGATTATTTTGTGCTTAACAGTAAAGAACACTGAGGAAATATCAGCACTTTAAAGATCATATGCAGGTTGAAACATGAAACACATAATAAATTCTTCATGTAACAAATGCATTGCAGTAAACGACTGTGGATTTTGGATAGAAGATTCTTCCACATTCTGCATGTCTTTAAGATCTCTCATTTCCATATCATTTCTTCCTCTCCAGGTCATATTCCTTTTGTGGTCAGCAATTTCTAGATATGGAATTATCCGTTGTAGAATGAAACAAATAAAATATGGAATCGTACATTTAAAACGAAATACACTATTTGGATAAAAGTACAAAGCGATATCATTGAAAGCCAATAAAATACGTTGATAAATGAATAAAGGTATTATAAATTAATATGTATAAAGGAATGAATAAGTTGTCAAAAAATATGTTGAGAACTTTTTCATCAAACCTATACCAGAAGATATCAATACGCATGTATTTTCATAAATATAGATAGATAGATAGATAGATAGATAGATAGATAGATAGATAGATAGATAGATAGATAGATAGATAGATAATGAATAAAATGAAATTTATAGATATGAAAAAACTCGGATAGATAAATAGATATGAAAAAACTCGGATAGATAGATAGATAGATAGATAGATAGATAGATAGATAGATAATGAATAAAATGAAATTTATAGATATGAAAAAACTCGGATAGATAAATAGATATGAAAAAACTCGGATAGATAGATAGATAGATAGATAGATAGATAGATAGATAGATAGATAGATAGATAGATAATGAATAAAATGAAATTTATAGATATGAAAAAACTCGGATAGATAAATAGATATGAAAAACTCGGATAGATAGATAGAAATAGATAGATAGATAGATAGATAAAAATAATGAATAAAATGAAATTTATAGATATGAAAAAACTCGGATAGATAAATAGATATGAAAAACTCGGATAGATAGATAGATAGATAGATAGATATAGATAGATAGAAAATGAATAAAATGAAATTTATAGATATGAAAAACTCGGATAGATAAATAGATATGAAAAACTCGGATAGATAGATAGATAGATAGATAGATAGATAGATAGATAGATAGATAGATGATAGATAATGAATAAAATGAAATTTATAGATATGAAAAAAACTCGGATAGATAAATAGATATGAAAAAAACTCGGATAGATAGATAGATAGATAGATAGATAGATAGATAGATAGATAGATGATAGATAGATAATGAATAAAATGAAATTTATAGAATGAAAAAAAACTCGGATAGATAAATAGACATGAAAAAACTCGGATAGATAGATAATAGATGAATAGATGAAAGATAATGAATAAAATGAAATTTATAGATATGAAAAAAATCGGATAGATAAATAGATGAAAAAACTCGGATAGATAGATAGATAGATAGATAGATAGAATGAATAAATGAAATTTATAGATAATGAAAAAAAATCGGATAGATATGAAAACTCGGATAGATAAATAGATAAAAAACTCGGATAGATAGATAGATAGATAGATAGATAGATAGATAGATAGATAGATAATGAATAAAATGAAATTTATAGATATGAAAAAACTCGGATAGATAAATAGATATGAAAAAACTCGGATAGATAGATAGA
>CAHIKZ030004601.1:1305000-1380000 GCA_903632075.3 Acanthosepion pharaonis
AGGACTTTCTTCTCCCTCCAAAATAGATTTTGTTTGCTACCTACAGAAACACCTGTCAAACCATTTAAAAATTCCTGTATTTGCCCGAAGAATTTATCAATTTTTTTTTTTCCATAATGGAATACACAATTTCGCTCAAAGTCATAGAACGTGGAGGCAGCTCAGTTCCACATAAATACCGTCCTTAAATGCATGTATCCATTTCTTCCATTACTAGCTATAGGTTAAATAATTGGATACACTGAGATCTTTAGCCGTGGTTAGCAAACAGTAAAGGACAAGAGCAATAGTGATTTCAAAACATTATGTAGTTCTGGCTAAGCACATGATATACAACGTTGGAAATGATATAGGGTCGTGACCTTGTTAGGGGCCAGGATTAAAGACACAAAGAGAGGAATTGAGTTAAACAAATATATTAACAGAAACTGTAATACAAGCATATACAAAGGCGAGTGAAGACATGCGGAATTACTTGGGGGTGGGCGAGAATGAACAGAGGCTCAAAAACAAAGAGAATAATTTAAAGGGTTTTGTTGTGGCCTTGTTAGGGCCAGAAATATAAACACAAAGAGAGGAATTAACAGAAACAGTAATACAAACATATACGAACGAGAGTGTTAAAGCAAGAATGATCGGTCAGAGCTGACTGCTGGAACCTTCAATCTTCAAAAGGCAGTACCTGCTCCTATTTATAGTTGGGAGAGTTCATTCGTGCGTGGGTAAATTACCATAACATATAATAATTCTCAATTAACTGTAGTGCGGGGTTGCGGAGTCTGTGATCTCGATTACAATTGATGCTGTTGGGCTACAAAAGGCCGTTATCTCCCTTTCATTGAGATGAAGTCGCGTGAGTTATAAGACAGTGGCTTAGTGATGTCACTCCATAGTGTGGAAGTCAGTCAGTCCTATAGTCAGACCGTGTAGTTGCTTTTTTTGTCCGGGCCACTTGGCCCGGGCAACTTGGCTTGGACTTAGGCTAAATCGGCCTCCTCAACCACGTGATGCACCTTACAAGATTATCGTACCCGTTTTCCTATGGAAATATGTCTTCACCAAATATAGAAAAAATTTCTGGCTCGCAGTTCTCATGTTGGGAAAACCCAGGACTCACCGTTTCCCTTTTACGGAATATGTCGTCGCTAGGGACATAACAGATACATCCGCCCAGCTCGAATCTGGAATCCTAAATATGGCTCTCCCCAGAAACACAGAAGAATCTGTTGCAGCGCCAGTTCCCATTGAGAATTATTTTACGTAAGACTATCTTTTTTCCGTTCTGCGTCACTCTGCTTGTTGTTGCATACATATTATTTTTTTTCTTCGTGGGACACGTGTAAATATGTACATGTAATTTTTTATTGTGTTGTGCACCTCGGCTTGGTGTAATGGTTAGCAAGCTTGTCTTGTTAGATCAGTGACGACTGAAAAATGAGTTTGGACCTCACTAGGTGCCCCATACTTTCGGCCTTGTGCCACATCTACGCTACGCTTAGAAAATAAATCTATAATTTTGTGTATGATTTACTGGCGTAAAACTCTCTCTGAGAACAAAGCATGTTTGCCATTCCTTTTCCTTTTATCCATTGTGTTTCGTTCGTGGAATAAAATGTAATTATAACATGAATATAATAATTCCTGTATTGGGGATAATGCAAAAAGGAGAAGAAACCTTTCTTCCATGGCGTTACCTATATCTGGGTCAACAAGACCTGACATGATAGTATTTACTTCCATTAATGATGTAGGGTAATACAAAAATTAATTATGTAGGGTAATAAAAAATATCAATGATGTAGGGTAATAAGAAAATGTATCGTAATAAAAACAATATTAATGATGTTTGGTAATAAAAAATGATGTAGGCTAATAAAAAAGTTAGTGTAATAAAAAAAATATTAATGATGTGGTGTAATAAAAATATTTATCATGTAGGGTAATAAAATGTAGGTAATAAAAATATTAATGATGTAGAGTAATAAAAAATGATGTATGGTAATAAAAATATTAGTGAAATACGGTAATAAAAAATGATACAGGGTAGTATTTACTTCTATTAATGATGTAGGATAATAACAAATGATGTAGGGTAACAAAAATATATTAATGATGTAGAGTAATAAAAATGATGTAGGTAATAAAATTGTAGGGTAATGAAAATGATGTTTCGTAACAAAAATATTAATGATATAGGGTAATAAAAATATATTAATGATGTAGAGTAATAAAAAATGAGGTAGGTAATAAAAAATGTAGGGCAATAAAAAATAATAATGATGTAGGATAAGAAAATCAGGGAAAAATATAATGATCACTGAATGCTCTAAATTCATAAATATAAAAGAATTAGTCCAATATTCTTTTATTATCCTTTGAATTTTAATCTTCTATTTTAAAAGAGTTTTGTTTCTATGACAATTTGCACATTCAGTAATGTTTTTTTAAGAGAATAAATGACAATATGCTTTTCAATTTTTAGTAGTCTCCTTCAATTTACCATTTAAGCAAAGTTTTATTTTCTATTGCTGCCAGTCTTCTCCGTGACCAGCTTCTTAAATATCATTGTACAATACATAGCTGCATTCACCTTATACATGAAAGTCTTGTTTGTAGCTGGTAAAGAACAGCTACGATAAAAAGATATTTTCGGCTGCAAGTGGTGGACTTCCTTGAGGATTATGTTCCTGATACGAATTTAGATTTCAAAATAATTCTACAAACATATAATTCATATTTTGAGAATGAATCGCCAGTCTTTCAATAAGAGATTCTACCCAACAGACATGAGAACGGATCAAGCATATTTTAAATTAGAAATGACTCTCTTTGTATGTGAAACAAGATATGAAAATATTTCTTTACGCACTCTATTGATATGTCCTAGGGATCTTCTCGAACTTATCTCTGTGGTTCACATTTTTTAAAAATATTTTGGCTGTCTTCTTTGTTTCTCCCCTGGGAAAATTTCTCCTCAACGTTTTTTTTTTTTTTTTTTTCTTATCTTTTCTCTTCACTCTTTCTCCATGATGAGCTATTCACCGAAGTATACTACTCATACTGGGACAAGGTCATACACTGCCTTGCAACGTACCGCATGGCCACTTCCTGTAATTGTCATGACGTAACTTCCGGTCTTCCGGCTTCAGGGAAATTTTTTTTTTTCGTATTCTGTCGACTTGTATATGTGCCAGTTGACCTTTTGTCTGGTAAAAATATCTAACATGTTTAGAATAGACAGAGAGACTGCGAGTTGTCTCTAACTTTGTAATTTCTGTTGAATTCGTTTGAATATCAGATAATCATTGCAATGAAGAGAGCTTAACATATACGACACAAGAGTAAACTATAAAGTATAAAATCTGCCAAGTGAGTTTTAAAATTGGCGTAAACTATTTTTTTCCTTCCAGTATGAAAATCATAAACTCTAATACTACACCATTTACATTATTCGGAGTATTGTCCTCATCTTTGTCGCCATATTTATTACAATGTTTCGGCCTTTCAGTATCTGTCTATATTTCTTAGATGAGGTATTATGCACACTATTTACATTATTCGGACTATTGTCCTCATCTTTGTTGCCATATTTGTTTCAACGTTTCGGCCTTTCAGTATCTGTCTATATTTCTGAGATGAGGTATTTTGTAAACTATTTACATTATTCGGACTATTGTCCTCATCTTTGTCGCCATATTTATTACAACGTTTCGGCCTTTCAGTATCTGTCTATATTTCTGAGATGAGGTATTATGTACACTATTTACATTATTCGGACAATTGTCCTCATCTTTGTCGCTATATTTATTACAACGTTTCAAGGATACATGACAAAGTAGATAAAGACGCTAGTTAGATCCAGTGACAGGACACAAAGAATGCGAGTTCAATACCCGGTTAAGGCAGTGCAGAACATTCAGAGGGAAATTAACAGGAGATAACTGATAACTGACATACATTAAATATGGCACGTGGACCTAGAACAGTCTACCCCAGTTAGGTATTACTGTAAATCAGTTGGCACAGGAACATTATGGACACTTATATATATATATATATATATATATATATATATGTGTGTGTGTGTGTGTGTGTGTGTGTGTGTGTGTGTGTGTGTGTGTCAAAATGTGAACATTTTTATTTAATTCAAGCAATAAGATCTGTCTAATTTTTTATTATATTTTCCCAATCTTTGAATATGCTGTTGTATATTAGGATCAATATTGCGGAAAATGATCCGCAATGTACAGTGTGTCCATAAAGTTCGTGTGCACTTTAAAAAATTTGTCACTTTATTTGCATTTGCGATAGAAATAATTTGTAAAAAGGATTAGAAAGAAGTAAATCTATATTTTTTTAAGGTTTTATTGAAATTTTATTTAAGTTTCCACACGTCCTCTATCATTAGCAATACAAAGGGTAATACGGTTTTGCAGTTCACGGAAACAATTTGCCAACTGATTTACAGTAATGCCTGAAATCACATTAGTTATTTTAGCTATACTTAAAACTAGGTACATTAAAATTTATAACATTTTTACAGATTATTTCCATCCCAAATACAAATAAAGTTATAATTTTTTAAAGTGCACATGAACTTTATGGACACTCTGTATATTGCTGATCATTTTCCATTAAGAATCTATTGTTGATCATTTTATTACAAATATTTATCGTTGGTCATTTTTTATATATAATAATATAGTTCTGGTATTTTTACTATAAAAATGTATTTTATACTTTCATAGTGTTTTGTTTTTGCTTCGGGGTTTACTATTTGCCCATAGCTGGGACCCTAACAGGTGCTACCACCCCGCATCAGGGTGGCCAGGGTGAACCTAGGAACAACAGCAATTAATAGGTGGTTCCATGCTCCTCAAAACCTCCAATCTCCCGATCAGAGGCCTTACTATCAGATGTAGTATATCGTCATATCTTTTTTTAGTACTGCTGAGTTATTACTAGACATGGATAACAGAAAGAGAACTATCTACCCCTTTGGATAAAATAAAGGGTTCATTTCCTAATAGAGTAGCAGATCGATAAGCACTTGACAAAGGTTAGAGTTCACAATAACCTTTTGTAATAAAAAACGAGAACTGCAATCCAAATGAATGTGAATGACGATCGTTCTTCATCCCAGAAATTCGGACAGGAATTATAATATACTGTATGACGAAATTCCTGTTGCTTAGTTTCTGAAACCAGAAAAAATACAGAAATTGTAAATGCTTCACGTTTAAATCGCATGAGTTCCCTCATTGCCTATGAGGGGAGTAACTGATGACGATGAGTAAACTGAAATTACCGAGCTGAGTGAACCTTCCGGCTGTGTTTATTGTGTTCACTTCTGCAATAAAGTACTTGGGATGGGCATAAGCTCCGAAGCTCATACCTCGGAGCTTTATTTTATGTACTCATTTCTTTCGTATTTATCCACGGTATAATTACGAACTTCCTTTTGATAGGCTTGCCACTGATACGAAGATCCATTGCCTTTTCACAGACATTCTATTTAATTACAATTATTGTATTCAATGATTTACCAAAAGAGAAAATCACTAATAAAGAATTAACATTAAACGAAAACTTAAATCCAGTTCCACACGTTGTCAGTCCGTCTTTCATACACAAGGCTTTAACCAGTTCAGCCACAAAAACATCAAAGATTAAACAGTGCCGAAATCTCTAGAGAAGCTGTCACTCGTTTATTCCCGATTTTTTTGGTGGGGACTCCCAGCATGTGGACGATTCATCGATTGTCGTAATCACTAGTGCCTCCATTCTTGTCATTGGGTTTTCTTGCACCCAACTTAGTCTTACCAGTCTCTCTGCTAAGCACATTTCGTTCCTGGAATAGTGTTTTCGGGGTTGATTACCCTCGTTTACTAGTCTTTATTTTATCTGGGGGTCTGTCTTAGAAGCAGACCCCCCAAAAGGTCGATTCTCACAGACCGAATATTTTGGTCGGCCACTTTGAGAAAAGAATACTCAACCACACTAAGCGGGTCTTATTAATATATATATATTTTTTTTTTCATAACGACTTTGTGTTCGATATACTGTTTCCAATAAAAAAGCAAGAAAACATGAAGGAACAAATCAAGTCATAAAATCATAGATACGCTTTAATTTCATTACAGTTACAAAGCCCAATATAGCCTTTGTACAGAAATGCTGATCTGATCTATAATAATAATCATCGAAGCAGGATCAAATTCTATGACTGATCGTTAAATACTTATTACAAATTAGTTTTTTATTGACCGCTAAGCGAATTATTACAAGTACTGAAGGATGGCTTATATATTTAACATCCAAGGTTCGTCATTCGCTAATAAAACTCAAAATTTTCACAACTTCATATCTAACATCAAAAGGTCCTGGCTCCTCAAATAGCTCTGAAGATATACGGTCATTTCCCGCGCAGATAGAACCACCTCTGAAACAAGGTTAAAAGGCATCGTTACTGACACATGCAGATAATTTCTCATCATACTCTATCTCCCTCTCCGTCTCTCTCTCTCTCTCTCTTTCTCTCTCTCTCTCTCTCTCTCTATATATATATATATATATATATGTGTGTGTGTGTGTGTGTGTGTGTATGTGATTCGCAGACAGTATTGTTTCGCTGTATCACAGCTCCTCAGTGCGACTAGACATCTGAATACTTCAAGTCCGGATCGAAACCCAACCGATCAGTCAGAGTTTCTACCACTAAGCTATCTTCATTTGACAGAAAGAAACAACTAAATCTAGCGTATTGTTTTTACGAATGAAAACAAATGCCAATCAGCCAGAGTGCTCCAATTCATTTTACTGAAGAGCATTGCATTAACGCAGGTGGCTGTTGTTTATAGAATTAGCTTATCACTCAACAGTGCTCAATTGAAATATATTTTCAAGATATACATATATATATATATATATATATATATATATATATATATATATATATATATGTCCCAACCATACAGCGAATCTCGCTAAGCGCGCAAGTAACAAGTCAAAGATTTGTGCAAGTCTTTTACTCAATAAATATCTTAGGTGAGAGGCATTTGGATATTTCTGTCCGGCATCAAATTTTGTAGATCGAACCCAGTTAAGTCTTTCGGCCTTGGCCACCGCTTTACCGATGGTAGAGAAAAATGACGTAATGCCCAGTCACCGGTTGAACAGTGGGTAAACACTGGTAACTATTTTTATATCTACCGTGAAGCAGTACATACTAATTATTTGCGAATTTTGACTCAGGAGCTCAGACAGCAGAGTTAAAATTGTTCAGGAACGCAGAGTTCAAAGAGTTAACCAATTCCTTACCGCAACCATTCCTGAGTCATTCCCAAATGAAGTCCTGTGCCAAATTTCTCAAACCTTAGTAAGACTGACCCAGATATCTACTCATTTCCAACTAGGATCACTGGTTGGCGTTCAATCGCATTTAAAGATATGCTTTTCAATATCGATTTTCGAAGCAAGCTTGCCTAAATGCTATGAATTGAAAGGAATATTATCTGAAGATAATATCTTAAAGGATATATCGAAATAAATTTGCATATGTACAGTTATTTTTTTTATTATTATTTTTAATAGTTTCCTCCCAGGCAAGGTAATAAAGCTACGAAGATTCACAGAGTTAGTAAGTGTGAAGGAAGATGAGAAAAAGGAAACATTATTTAGGAGAGAGAATAATAAAAGAACAGGAATTAAGAAGACAGATAGACATTCCACTTAACTTTTTGAAGATCAAAGTTCACTGGAAACCAAGAATCCGGAAGTGAGTTTCACAAATGAGAAGTGCATGAAAAAAAAAAACTTTTTTTTATAGAACTTCCGGATACATCTATAAACAACTGTAAAATGTTAAGACCTATCTGCCAATCTGTTACTGTGCGTAAATTTGTAAAATCGACAAGAACTTACCAGAACAATTACCATGAAAACGGCATAGGGGAATTATATTATTGGCGTGAGAAAGTGACAGAAGCCTACATGCCAGGTCAGGACTGATAATATTGCAGATTCGGCTTTAGATTTTATCAAGCGTTTCTAAATACATAACAGAAACATCCTGTTAGATATGTCAGCAATATTCAATGCAGGGAAAATTGGCAGACGTATATGGAATATATATTTTGACAAGATTAAGATCTTTACTATAGAGCATACGGTTACAACAAGCCATTTCAACTGTAAAATGACCTTGCTGCCAATATATATTGTGTTTAAATTCGTAAAGTCTATAACAATTTACCTATGACTATATAAATTTGTAAACTCTATATAAATATATCGGGATAATTTCGTAAACTCCATATAAATATATCTGTGTAACTTCAAAGATTCGCTAAAAGTGTGCATACATGATGAAAAATACCCCCAAATTATCATATATATATATATATATATATATATATATATATATATATATATATATATTGTGTATATTTAGGCAGCAATCTTTCATTGATGTATGTTTCATTAAATAATATAGACAAGTTTTGTCTATTTATTTTAAGTAAGTTCCTTTCATATTGTCTGATAAGCTTAATAACATTATCAATGAAAGCCAAAAGGAAATCACCATATTGATACATGTTTAAATCCAATCTAAGCTTTCGCCTTACATAAGCCATTAGCAAAATTCACAATTGCATTTCAATATATCAAACAATATACGAGTTTGTCGTTGGTTTGAAATTTTTCATGCAACAAAAACAGACTATCATTATTGTTTCGTCCGTGTATTGTTTGATATATTGAAATGTAATTGTCATCTTTGATAATGTCTTATGTAAGCCGAAAGCTTAGATAGGATTAAAACATGTATTAGTATAGTGATATTCTTTCGTGTATATATATATATATATATATATATATATATATATATATATATATATATATATCGTAAAAATCTTTATTAATAGGAAAGGACAAACGATTTTTTTGAATATGAACATATATTTTTTATTCTTTTTAGGAAGTTCGAAATTTTGCTTAAAATAGTTGTTTTTTCTTGACTCAGCGCGTGACCATAAATTATTGTGTAACTTAATCGTCTTTCTAACGGTGAAAAATACATTTATTCAAAAATTCCTGAAAAAATTAAATAATTGCCATATTTCAATGAAACTCTTAGGACTTATTCACAGATGTATTAAATTATTTTAGAACCGTTCCTCTTGTAGAAAATGTTAGCAAAAACATTTTTTACATCTGTTATCACCCTTCCCACACTTATTTCATTTTATGACATTTCGAGAAATTCATATTTTGTGCGGTTTAATGTATGTGTTAGTTATAGACAGCACTCCTTAATAAACGGAAATCATCATTTATTTTTTGTAAAACAGGCACTACAGATACCGAAAATAATAAAATAAAAATGCAATAAAAATAAAACTTTATTTAATCAGAAAATCTTTTATTGCTTTTATGAATAATATATATTATGGACAGAATTTTTTTAAGAATTTTTTTTTCGATGAATAATGAATTTTTACAGGAATTGTTTTCATTTTTTTTTATTTTAATTAAAATAATTTCTAAAATTGTAAAGTGGGTTAAGTGATATTGCTATCAAGTAAAACCTATAAGTACTAATTATAAATGGAAAACTTTACTACAATTCATCGACTCACAGTATTTTTTTAAAAATAATTTTTGCTTTATATGTATAAGCTTACAAATTCTTGTAAATAAAGATAATCATACACAACATTTTTAGAAAATAAGGGAGATAACTAGAATAAATTTAAAGCTAAATTCAATAAAACATTAGACTATGAAGAATAGATTCGAAAATTTTTAAGATTACTGAATAGATATATGAAAAAGGCGTTTATACAGACATGATCCCCCGTAGAAAAAATTAGTTTCCGGTTGTCAATAAAGCTCCCAGGCTGTCAGTAAAGCATTCAACACCTTAAATAAACGCCTGCACTCGTGCAAAAAAAATGCATTTTAGCGATATTTTAAACAAAAATAATATTTGTTTAAATCAGGTTAATTAAACTTTGAATAAGTTAATATTCCTCAAATTAACTTTCGGAAAAATAAATTTTCCTTTTGAAAGTTTTTTAATAAATAGAATTACATTGTGCTGACACATGGGCAAAAATGGGTAAAATTATCATTTTTAGAGATTTCAAAAGAAAATTGTACTAATCAATTTAATTAGTTCTGAATGCAGCAAAGTTTTTTGAATAAATCTAAGGCTATATTCATATATATATATATATATATATATATATATATATATATATATATATATATATACAGAAATTAAAATTACTATCAGAAACCGAAAGGAATAAATAATACAAAATGAAAAACAAATAAATAAACAAACAAGTCACTCCGCAAATAACCGCCAGAGTAGATTCGCCTCAAAGTGTTGACTTCAATGGTCACTTTTTATATATATATATATATATATATATATATATATATATATATATATATATATATATATATATATATTGAGTGTCTTTTTTTCCTTTTTATACTCTTGTGGAATTTGCTATTTTCACTACCCTTTTGAATTTTAATTATTTGTAATTAAAATTTATCTCTTTTTTTAAATCGCGTTCCAACTTTCCTTCCTCATTCGTTATATTGAGTTGACTTTGAATGTTTTCCAATTTGACAACGTATACCTTTGAAAAAGTGTTCGTCGAAATGTACCTAAGGTATATCATGACGTCCGTTTTGTTTCAATTTATATATATATATATATATATGTGTGTGTGTGTGTGTGTGTGTGTGTGTGTGTGTGTGTGTGTGTGCGCGCAGATGTGGTTGTCAATGAAATTTGTGTACTAAGTTCGAATCCGGGACTTTTAGTTCTTCTTTATTCAGTTTAAATAATTACCCACTTGAATTCATATCTTTTTATTAATGATATAAATATCATTTTATAATAAACACTATAGAAATTTCTTTAATAAATGTACGACTCAATTGACATTAATCTCTGCAGTAATTACTGACCTTTAACAATCCCTTTATTTCTAACTTTAAATACATTTCTATAATAGAACACTGATTTACATTATGCATTTAATTGCTCTTTTATATCAATAATACTTTCATTAATTCCTGACAATTGGTAGTCTATTTTTCCTGGTTTGCGGTATCTTTTCAGCAAAAACATTTGAAATTATTTTATTCTAGTCTTCTACTGACATTAATGCTTGCAGAAATTCAGGACCATTGACAATTCCTTTTATTTTCAATGCACAATAGACATATTGAATTCTGAAACTGATAAATACAAATTTTAAGTCAGGAATTGCAGCACTCAGTGACTAATCCGCTATGCTTTTCTTTTTTAACATTGGTATTTCAGTTGCTCGTGTGAACATAGAAAAGTGACAGAGAAGGTAGAGTAGTTCTGTAGTCAGTTTGTTACGTTTACCTTATCATCTCTCTCTCTCTCTCTATATATATATATATATATATATATATATATATATAAAAGCATTCACTCTAAGCAAGTGTATATTAAAAATCTGCAAATTCAGTTAAAAATAAAAATCCTTGATAAAGGTTAATAGAATAGACAAAAACACCCGGATATAAAGAACCTTTGAACATTTTTTTATATACTTTATGTCCACAAAAGAAAACACTTGTACGAATGAAAAAAAATGCCTTAATCGCTTTAATATGTCAGTCTTCTTTATTGAAATTTGTATAAAATAAGGTTTACTGCCCAAATACACAATTATCGGCCCGAAGGAATTGTCACCATTTATTTCGGTCTGAAGAGATGAATATATAAAGATATTCACGAAATAAATTATAACCTAAATGGATCTATAAAGTTTTCATCTTGATTTATTATTATTATTATATTGTTCTGTAGTTTACATCGAGCTCTCTCTGGATTAATATACTCCTTGGAATTATCCCTACCAGTCACAAAATTTATATATATATATATATATATATATATATATATATATATATATATATATATAAAATGTACAAAAATGTGCGTGTGTGTGTTTAAGCTAGCATATGCATGAATTTTTTACGTGAGTATATGTGGGTACATTATTAGTATGCATACGTAGATATGTGTATCATTTAAATATATACACATATTTACAAATATATATATATATATATATATATATATATATATATATATATATATATATATATATACGCATATTTTTATATCTATGTTCATATATACACACTATATATATACGTCTATTTATAGGTTGATGCGTATATAAATGTTTATGCATATGTATTCACATACATATATGTTCATGTGTAAATATTTTCATATAACATTTTATAAGCATGTGCGGTTATATAGATATATATGTGTGTGTGTGTGCGTGCGTGTGTGTGTGTAAATATATTGTGCATAAAATTTATATACTGTGTGTGTACTCTTGTACATACATGCATACAAACACTTCCATCCGCAAACACACATACGCACACACTCTGACACACACGGAGAGACACACACATATATATATGTATGTATGTATGTATACATGTATGTACAAGATTACACACACAAAATATATAAATTTTCACTCGTATATATATATATATATATATATATATATATATATATATATATATATATATATATATACGTGAGTGGAAATTTATATATTACAAACCTCATTTGAGATAAGTTGCGCCTCGAAACATATTATTAGCTATGACGTTATCTCGAAATCTATCAAATATTCTAAATTAAATTACATTATAAAATACTTTATCTTTTTTCTTTTCCATAAACCTATTTTTGAAAACATGTCAGTCTTGTTCTAACTTTCGGAGGCCATCTTATCTCCTTTTTTTAAGTTGCAAACCTCATTTATTTTCAATTTCATTCTCAATTTGATTGTCTCTGAGATTGTTTTTTATTGTTTTTTTTTTTTTTTTTACTTACATTATTTAGACGCTCATTTATTCATATCTGAAATGGAGGTGGCGTTCTGAACTTGAGGAGGAATTTGATTTACAATCTCGCACGTCTCTTTTGGTAAAGTTTCACATATCACAGAGATTTCCAGGGGTTAGTCTAGTGAGGCACGTTGTGTAACGACTGCGAGGATTGAAATCAAAGCGCTCAGTACTGGTCTAGTTTGTTATGTCTCAGTAATATGATCACATTGTAACTATTTAAACGATATTTAGTCGATTTCAGGGATACAGTAGAGAAACACTGAACTTTTTTTTATCTCTAACCTGCAAGACTGCAAACCATCGTTCAACAGCTGAAGCCTTGTACAAATATTCAGTAAACATTGCTCTCCACAACTTCCTTTCCTTTGTAGCTCTAAGCAATATCTGATCCCTTTCCATCATTTTTATCCCGACCTGCCATTCACTCACACAAAATCGTTGTTTGACTTGGTTGACAACTATGAATTATAAACCTGAGGAGGGTTCTTTGAGGACCTTAGTTTTTTTCTGAAAACTATGGCTGTTCTGTAATAGGCTCCCCTCCCCTTTAATCGAACCATACGTTTGAGAATTTGGTAGTTCAGTTCCCGGAGCTGATCTATTATGTCGTCATAGGTCGAAGACAATCAGATGGCTATTTTCTAAGCGTAGTTCGGATGTGGCAGAAGGCCGAAATTATGGGGCACTTAGTGAGGCTCTTATTCACTTTTCAGTCGTAACGGATCTAGCGAGACAAGCTTGCTAAACAATACACCACGCCGAACTGCCCGAAGACAATCAGATGGTACATCATATATAATCGCCTGTCACTATCGTTTTCTGAGCACAACAGGGACTACCTTTAGTTTATCCTGCAATTATCCCGAGCGAACCATAGTTTCTGGGAATGAAAACGAATAATTGGTCTTCATCAGCTATGGTTTAAATATTAGGTCAGACTGGGCTCTTTAGTCTTGGCTGAAAATCAATCTACAAGGACAACTATGAATTCAGAACCTGAGGAGGGTTGTTGAAGGACTTCATAGAACATTATATGCCTCTGTATTCCTTCCTTCCGAAGAGTGGGGATGGTTTTGCATAAGTCCTCCTTACCATAATCAAAATCATATATGTAGGCTGACTCTTCAGTTATAGGAGATGAATTGTTAGACCCGCATACATCGAAAATAATGGGAGAGTCCATCGTAGTTCTATTCTATTATCTTCTCTTATGAGCCATAAGGCCGTGGTCGAGATGTTGTGGAGTCTCTCAAACGGGAAGGCCTGTAGACGCTATTCACGCTGTTAAAAAAAAAACAGATCGTCTACTGGAACATGGGTATACATAAAATAATCTTTGGGGTAGTAGTAAATAATCTCGGTTAAAAAAAAATCCATTGATTCCTTATATATATATATATATATATATATATATATATATATATATAAAAGAAATATGTTGTAGTGGTTCCAACGAGAGAAAAGTATGTATATTAAAAAGAAGAGGGGTGCCGCAAACGTTTTTTGGTTGTAATGTGGATTTATTGAGAAAAATAATATACTTTGTTTTACATAATTTCACGACACGTGTTTCTGGTCTGGTCTCGCAACCGTCTTCAGGTGAAAGTGGAGATTTTTACATATTATTAAAAATAATTAATTTTTCTTCATGTTCAATGTGGAATATTCTCGATATGAGACATTCTGTTTGTGTGTTGGCAATCCGAATTTTCTTTCTAGAATTTTTTAATATATATATATATATAATGGACTCTCCCGTCGGTTTCAACGTATGAGGATCTGACAGTTTAGTTGATTTAGTTATGAAATTTTGTGCGATAATCTTAAGTGGCACTTAAGACCCTCTAGTGATTTACAAAGGAGGCCACATATGGAGTAAGAATGAGGATTGTCAGATGAGGTCACTGTTAGATTGACTGGCCTTTTAGATCTTGCTCTTGCTTCTTGGAGATGATACAGACAAGCAGATTGCAAACTTCTGAGTCCACTAAAACAAGTTGATCTCCATTCTAACCGCTCCAAGGCTAAGCGCTCAAGGGTGTTATGTGGTATATTGACAGCTGACAAGTTGCTTTTCAGCTTGTCTTTGTATCTTAGTCATGGGCGTCCTACATTCCTGTAGCCCTGATTTAACTGGCTGTACATTAGGATCTTGGGTATCCTGTCATCAGACATTCTCAAGGCATGACCAGTCCACCGTAACTGAGACTGTATGAGAAAAGTCTCGATTCCTCCAATATTACACCTGTTAAACAGGTCTATGTTAGATGTCCTATCTTGAAGCTTAACTCCACAGATTGCACGCAGATAGATTTTATGGAAAACATCCAGTTGGCGTATACCTGTATGGAGTCCACGACTGTGAGCCGTACAAAACCCGAATTTTCGTATCCAGTCGAATACCCTGCCCATTCCACAAGCGATGTCGAAGTTTGGCGAAAGGACTGGTAGCCTTAGCAATCCGATGCATGATTTCATCATCTAAAGTTCCACTGTAGTTGACTTTGCTACCAAGATAGGTGAAAGACTTTACATAAGTTCAGGGCTTTCTCTTCTATTTTCAATCGTCTCTTAAATATGGATCAATATTGTGATTTTCTTTCTTCTTTTAATGATAATGCTATTAAGCTTATCAGACACTATGAAAAGAGTTTACATAAAATAAATCGACAAAACTTGTCTATATTATTTAATGAAACGTGCATCAATGAAAAATTCTGTCTAAATATATATATATATATATATATATATATATGTGTGTGTGTGTGTGTGTGTGTGTGTGTGTGTGTGTGTGTGTGTGTGTGTGTGTGTCTGCAGGCACAATGTGTTGACCGTGTTCGCAAAACAAAACATTCTGATAACTTTAGACACATACATAAAAAAACACATATTCTGTTAAAAAAAATTGAAGGATATCAGAGATGAAGCGTATGTAAATATAAATATACTGGACGCAATTGTCAGGCGGCCTAAGAGAAGTTTGTGTCCATATGAAACAGCCTGTCGTCTCTTAGTGTTGCTTCAATGTTCACTTGTATATTTATATTTACATACGCCTATCTCTGATATTGAGCCTTTTATTCCATAAATATAGCACACCTTAAAACTATATTTCTTCATATATATATATATATATATATATATATATATATATATATATATATATATATATATATATATTGAATTTAAGCGTAGTACTAGATTGACATCGAGATCCCATCAATTTACATCTGGTTAGATGTTGCCGTAAATCCTATGCTAAAACAGTTTCTTTTCTCACACTTCCCGCTTGTGGAACCCTTTTCCTTTTTCTTGCTTTCCAGGCAACTTTAATCTGCAAAAATTTAAATGCAATGTCAATTACTATCTACTGTCCTCCTGATTACTCTTACTTCTTCCCGCTTATTATTAATGTTTCTCTTCATAATTCTTCCACGCTATGTAAAGTCTCGTGGATTAGTGGATTTACTACCTTGCATCAGTTGAAACCAATTATATATATATATATATATATATATATATATATATATATATATATATATATATATATATTTGAATAAAAGACAGACCACGTTAAGATTCCATGTAATAAGCTATTTCACCATAACCCCTTTAACAGGGTTCTGGATCATCAGACTTTACTTCCAAAAGCTGAAATGAAAATGAAAAGAAATTCACACGTTTTTTACGGACTTCATCAAGTATACATAAAATTAACGAAGTGAGGAAGTGAGGTGGGAGAGAGGATATGAGTGTGTCATATGTATCATTTTAGTTTCCTATTTTAACCCCAGTGTGTCGGCTGGATGTTGCTCAAATTTAACGCGTCCCGTCTCTAGATAAAGGTGGTTAAGGGGTGAGCGATAAGAACTACCTTAAAGGGAGACGTTCCAACAACCCCAATAAATTACACGACAGGTTTCATTCAAATTCTTAGACGCTGTCAGTTCGCGTTACTTTAACGTGCATATTTGGGAGGTTAAGGTTTGATAAATATCTAAATTTTCAAACAATCTACGAAGAAATTAATCTGAAATTCGGTGGAATATATATATATATATATATATATATATATGATAAAAATATAGTTTTACGGTATGATATTTATGGGTTAAATTGCTCAATATCACGTATAGAACGTATGTAAATATAAAAGTGGATATTGGCATCAACACCCAGCGGGGACAGTCTGTATTACGCCTAAAGATTATGTTTATGCATAAAACAGACTGTCGCTTCTGGGTGTTGACTTCAATGTCCACTTTTATATTTTTACTAGCCGAATTATCCGCGTCTTGCTGCGTTTCACATATTTTTTGTAAGAAAATAATGACTGATTTTAAATTATTGTTATATTTTGTGAAGAAAAATGCTGCATTTCACTATTACTCAATGATCATGCCGATGTGACCTCCATCTTCTGGCTTTCTCCTTCTATATTTTGAATAGGAGTCATTACCTTGTTCAAATTTAAATTTTATTTATATAAAAGGGAAAAGTTTGGTAGGGGCGGGGCTTCTTTGATCCAAATGAAATATCCTTATCTAAGTAACCTGGGTAATATAGTTTGAGATATATATGCTTATGAGGTTCTATCTCCAAAATCCTAGATACTAGTTTGATGCTAGACGCAATCGTTAGGCCACGATTGCGTCTAGCATGAAACAGACTCTCGCCTCTAAGTGTTAATTTCAATGTTCACTTTCATATATATATATATATATATATATATATATATATATATATATATATATATATATACTACAAGGAAAATAAAGCACAAAAATATATATATATATATATATATATATATATATATATATATATATATTTGAGTACGAAACGCATTCATAAAGAATAACTTACCTTTGTCTTTATTCACACATCCTATCACACACACACACACACATATAGCACAAGAACACACACACACACACACACACACACACACACACACACACACACATATATATATATATATATATATATATATGCACATTTCATTGAATACGACAGGCAAGGTGCTTTTTTATACAATTTCTCATGCGATCTTTTTTTTTTTTTTTCTTTTCGGATGATAAATTATATAAAAATTGCCCGAATGTTCCTTTTATCCGAGCGCTTTCGGCTATAAATTTAGCCATTTTCAAGGATTAAATATTTGAACTGTTAAATAAGAAATAGTTTGTTGTATGTATTTTATAAAAAAAGAACATTAGGACAGTTTTTATATAATTTATCATCCGAAAAGAAAGATATTATCAGATCGCAATAGAAATTGTATAAAAAACATCTTGTTTGTCGTATTCAATGAAATGTGCATGAAAGAAGGATTGCTGCCTAAATACATACACACACATATATATATAGTCATCCACAGACAGACTGTTTCGCTGCTCATCAGTGTGGCTAGACGTCCGGTTGTCTTTAGACAGGATTGAAACCCAACTAAATCGGCGTCAGTCAGAAATTCTACCAATAAGCCATTAGCGCACGGCAGGGTTGAAGGTGAATTTAAACGCATTTATTTTTAGATAAACACACAGTGACTGAGATAACTCGATTCGTTTTACCGAAGAGTCTTGCATTAAAAGCCGTAATAGTCACTGTTTACAAACTCACACTTCCTCCCCAGAGAGCTCAACTGAAATAAATTTTTCAGGAGCATATATATTTTCATCCACAGACAGACTGTTTCGCTTTATCACAGCTCATCAGTGTGGCTAGACGTCTGGTTGCCTCCAGCTAGGATTGAAACCTAATATATATGCGTGTGAGTATGTGTGTTTGTATGCGTATGTATATGTGTGTGTGTGTGTGTGTGTGTGAATGATACCGATTACCATAATTCTTTGAACGAGAGGGACCAGTGCCAAAAACCCTTTAGCAATAAATAGAAGCAATTACTTTCTAAAAGATTATGACACAGCCAAATACGAAGAAAGAGGAAAAAAGAGACGAGAATCAGAAAATCTGTTATCATTTAACCTTCAAAATTCCCCGACAGAAAATATTTTTAGATGAAAAATCTCTAGCGCTGTTTTTGCACGATATTAGGGAAATCTTAGAAGTGTAAGACAAGATTTTGGCGAGAAATATCACCTAGCAGAGCCGGTAGTTGATTCAATCATCTTTCCCCTTCATGCCAGCTAAAAACGTTAGGCTGAATGGGTCACTCTCCTGGTGGTTAGCATCAGCCATACTGACTGATTTTTTTTAAAAAAAAAGGTTCTCTAAGATAATTAAAAGAGAACAGTTTCGTTTTGGTGCTATTAAAATGAACACGCCTTTCCTTCTCACAATTAATCTCACAAAATAGAGGAAGAAATAGAAATCAGAGAAAGAACTTTAACAATATGGCAACATTAATAAAACGAGCTAAAATACTCACGAGGTTGAGAATTTATTTTGCAAGCATGCCGTCACTTGATCTCCAGTTAAAACTATCTGTCATCATGGGTGGGACATCTCAATAACTATAATAAACTTTTATAAATTCGTTTCAGGCCAAATTTTGTGCCTGTAACTCCACCTTACATAAGAGGAACAAAATAGTCCTTACCGCAAACACGATATTTAATCACCCCCCCCCACCACCACCACCACCGTGGCAGGATATGACATGGTCTTTTGTAATGTGGATGTCCATTCGCGTACATATGAGTTCAGGACAAAAATTACCCCGTTCCCACGACTACTCTCACGCTAACATCCCACTTTAGTGCAATGAAGGAGGTACTGCTGCAGGGTTGGAACACCAGAGACCAGGCATCCCTTAAAGCTTTTTTTCATCTGGAAACAAAAACATGACAGAGAAGTAAAAAACAGATACTGCACTTGGTATTTACCGCCCCCACCCCCACTGTGACGAGATATGGTACAAGGCCCGTTTAAAGTTAGAATCCCATAGTCCAAAAATTGCTCAACCCTAGCAACCAACGTTGCGCAGGCGTCGATATTCCACAGACTTTCCTTATTTGCTGCAATTCGGGAGATGCTGTCGCAGGGTAGGAATCCTTCAAGCATCCCTCATTTATGTTTTATGTTCCGTTCGAGCACAGAAACACAATTGTGTGATAAAATATAGGCCGCCCGAAAGCAGATACTACACTTCGTAATTACTTGAGGCTCGTCTTCTGGGTCATTACTAGTGAACGCTGATTTTGATCTCCATTGCGTGCACCATACAAAATTCGACATTAATTACACGACAAATCCTATAAAAAATCAAGCGCAAAAGACCGGAAGTAATTGGCGCCTTACACTGGAGAGTAAGTGACAACAAGGCTGTTTATTATTTTTGCTGTTTTTAATAACCCTACCAACTAATCGGTTCCCGCTCTTCCTCTAAATATCGCTTCCCCCCGTCCTTTGCAAGTGCCCCAAGAATGATTGTCACTATTTTCATTTTTATACCCTTTTTTCTAGATTTTTCGAGAGGTTTTAAAGTATAAAATTAAATTAACAAGAATCGCCTCCAGGCATAGGCTGATTTTGTCGGGAAAAATCGGATTGAATTACAAGACCTTAAAAATAAAATTCAGCTACAGTGGAATGCTAATCGCCCCATGGGATTTCTGTGCCCAGACATTTTAGCGTGTTCTTTATTCACGTGCATGTATGTTGGTTTGGGTGAGGAGGAGGTGTGTGGGCTACTGTCTATGTGACTGTTTATGTTTGTGGTTGTGTATATGTGCTTCCCAATTATTGTCATTAAATGATTAATTTATTCCATAAAATAATGATTAAAGGATATATAATAAAAATCCAATTAACAAAGGTTTTCTAATTGCTCCCTAATTATCTTCAACCAAAATAAATAGCGCACCAGCTCACCAACATTTATATAGGTATAACTTATCAACTTTGTTAGAAACATTTCTTTGAATGTTTTGAAATCTAAAACCAGATTAAAACGATAACAAAGCTTTCAAATTTAATCCTTAAGAATTCTTAGCACAGTGGATAAAGGCGTTATTTAGATCCAGTGACAGGACCCAAAGAGTGTGAGTTCAATACCCGGTTAAGGCAGTGGAGAAATTTCAGAGGGAAATTAACAGGAGATAACTGACATCCATTAAACATGGCGCGTGGGACTAGAACAGTCAACCCCAGTGAGTGAAATAAAGGGTTCAGTTCGACATTCCAACCACCCGAAGAAGGCCGGAGCATACAACGGCCGAAACGTTGTAATAAATATGGCGACAAAGATGAGGACAATAGTTCGAATAATGTAAATAGTGTACATAATAACTCATCTCAGAAATATAGACAGATACTGAAAGGCCGAAACGTTGTAATAAATATGGCGACAAAGATGAGGACAATAGTCCGAAGTGTACATAATAACCCATCTCAGAAATATAAACAGATACTGAAAGGCCAAAACGTTGTAATAAATATGACGACAAAGATGAGGACAATAGTCCGAATAATGTAAATAATCCCCGAATTACACTTTAAGTTTGGTTCAATTACTATATATCTCTATATTCTTTATAAAATTCAAAGAAGGATTTGTAATGTAATCGATCCTAACCTGTCATCCCGACATAGTTCGAATAATGTAAATTTGTTGCTGTTATCAAAAACCTTTCGGCTGTTGGTCCCGCTGGATTTCATCAGTTGTATATCGATCCGTGTTACAGGGAATTTGGACCGGAACTATGTATAATCAACGGGGTAGATTTTTCTCGTTCCACAGCACATGCTTACGAATATTCTCGTTGTGTTCTTATTTTTAGCATGGCACAGTTAATGCTCATTCCGTTTTCACTGGGTCCAAGTAGACACAGCCTGGGCCAGGGATTGAACCGATGTCACCAATTTCATGTTTTAATCCGATAGGCTGTTTTTCCGTGAGAAAGTAACCTAATTCTTCCTAACCTTTCTTCTTTATTAAGAAGAATAAACGTCACACACAAATAATCACTTATTTCGTCCAAGACAAAAGATATTTTTTTTATTAGGACTTCATGTCGCATTCAGACAATATTTTAAGTCTATCATAGAATTAAAATATACACGTGAACATGCAAATGTTCACACAAATGGTTTGAATGATAATGGAACTGAAATAGATATATGTGGCGTGGTCGGGGGATCATTTCTGTTTATGTCTGGCAAAAGAGAGGGAGCAGTAACCGAAAAGTGCGGCCCTTTGAAATCATTTTTATGACTCCTTCTATATTTAAACTGATCATCATCATCATCATCATCATCATCATCATCATCAGTTCCTCAACTGCTTCCATCGTCGGGGGCGGGGAACCTGAAGGCAGAAGAAACAGACTTTGATTCTTCTTCCTCATGATCCTTTCAGTGTGCTTGGCGGCACCCATCTCTTCTCAAGTTCTTGACCGACAACCAATTTACAACGAAATACGGTGTGGGTCGCACTCATGTTTGAATTCAAAGTTCTCCTTCTCCTAGACCGACTGTCACCCAGTCTATCTTGCTTTTTACCCATAGCCGGGTGGGGAGAGAAGAGATGTACTCATACCTTCCCCAAAGGTCGAATTTAATGAACTCGACTGGAATTCGAACTCGGCTCTCCGATTTCTCAGTCCGAACTGCTTATACATTACCTCCTCACCGTGGCTCATCTCTAAATATATTTTCTTATAAAACTAACATTTTAAATGGAGAAACAATTTAAGAAATTAATTAAATAGAGTGGTCCCCTCGTAAACAGTAGAGAAAAACTTTTAGAAATAATCTTTGGAGATTAACAGTTTTTAGTTCAACCAAAGGCCGCGTCAATAGTAAAAATAAAAAAACATTGCTCTGTTATCATTTTGGAAGAGGAGTATTGTTTATAATATCGACACAATGTCAAATCATTCCCTGACTTTTATAGAATTACTTATAGAAGACATTTTTTTAGCAGGTTGCAACAAGATTTATTCTAAATATAAAAAAACGGATATATACACTTTTAATTAAAGAGCAAAAAGCTCCATAAATTAATAATTCATTTTTTTTAAGCATTTCACCCCAAGCAAGGCGGGAATGCCACTAGCGCACAAGGGGTTACAGAGAGTGAAAAAAAAGAATAAAAGGATTGTTTGAGGAAAGGATATAGAGAAGGATGAGGATCAAGACCAAGGCGTCAAAAGATGTCGATTGATATTACATTTGAATATTTGAAGATTATAGCTATCATGGAAGCATGTAAGAGGAAGGGAGTTCTACTATCGGGAAGTGCAAGAGAAGAAGCTGTTGGAGTAGAAGAGGCGGTTACATTTAACTGTTTCGATAGTGAAAGGGTGGACAAAGATGCCAACCTAGTAGCACTCTTAAATTCATGCAATTGGGGTACCAGTGAAAGTACCTCGTCAGAGCAGGTGCTATGAAAATATACGTAGAAAAGACAGAGGGTAGCCACATCACGTCTGTGAGAAAGTGACTGTAGACGAGATGCCAGATCAGGACTTATCACATTGCATATCCGTCTCTGGATTTTGTCGAGGACCTCGAGATCAACAGCGGAGGCCCAGCCTATATATGACAGCAGTATTCAATGCAATGCAAGGACGAATGGTTGATTTATAGAATTGGAGGATGGATTCAGGCGAGAAAAAACCTTTTGATGCGACACAGAGAACCAACTTTGTATTGCATTAGATGAAGAACCTCAAATGTTCGCACATCTGCTTTCCTAAATGTCCAATATAAAAAGCGTTTTAAAATATCATCAAATTAAAAAAAAATTCAGCTAACAATAATGTTAGCAGAGTTCAGTAAACATCCAAACATTCTGAGAATTTATAAAACTATATTCATCGCTTCATAAAAAAAAAGAACGAAAATCTTTGATGAAATCACTTCAAATAATTCTTGTAAATTTCCTCGTTGTCTTCAGACAAAAAAAAAAATAAAGCTTTGAATGACCACATCTTGATCACGTCATACGCAACTCTCAAATGCGCGTCACAAATATGTCTGACAAGTGTTTAAGTGTGGTTGTGCTTTCAACCAGAAGCTACTCTTATAAATCCATCTACTTTAATCCATCTAAAGGATTTAGCAGCTGAAAAACGCGAGGCCAAACCGGAGACAGACAAAAATTGATACATTTTTTTCATAAAAATGAAACTGGATAAAACATTGAACAAAACGTATAAAAATGTTATTTGATGACAAAAATGTTAAATTCATTTCAAAAACTGATTTTTTTTTCTTCATTTCTTTCTTCATTTCTTTCTGATAATTTACGTATTCAATTATCTGGAACATTGTATTATTCGAACAATTTACTCACGCGATTTTTAAAAACATGAAAATGATATAACAAACACACAATGTATATTTATATTCAAAACATTATCCACTGAATTTCTTTATGCAGAACGAAAATTCAGACATCGAAGAATTTATATTAACATTCTCGGCAAAAAATTGAAACAAAAGCAGAAAAGTGTCCCGAAATATAAAAAGACATAAAAAAGTCTTAACAAAGAACATTTATTCCTATTTAACCCTTGCAGAATATACTCAGATCGATGCAAAAGTGTAGCTACTGTTTTATATTTTATTCATCTGCAAATAATTCAAGATAAAGGAGTTGTGTTATATGATTATATAATTAGAATTTGCATTATCTCCCTTGAAAAATCATTTTCGTCTTTTCCAGTTACTGACGAATGTAGATGGATTCCATAAAATAAATATTAGTGTTTTTTTTTAAAGTTTGCCTTACATCAAGGATATATCTGAAGTACAAATAAAACCTCTGGCTAATAAGCACCATTTCAGCTAATTAGAGCGTACAGAGATACAAATTCTATTAGTATTATTTAGATAGATAGATAGATAGATAGATAGATAGATAAGGAATGAATTTAGATAGATAGATAGATAGATAATGAATGAATTTAGATAGATAGATAGATAGATAGATACGAACAGAATAAGATAGAAAGATAGATAGATACGAACAGAATAAGATAGATAGATAGATAGATAGATAGATAGATAGATAGATAGATAATGAATGAATTTAGATAGATAGATAGATAGATAGATAGATAGATAATGAATGAATTTAGATAGATAGATAGATAGATAGATAGATAGATAGATAGATAGATAGACATGAACAGACTGGGATAGATACGATTTCTCTATATCATTTAATATTAAGAGAGTAACGGCCTTCTTAGTGTAACGGTGCCAAATTTTCTTTCTGATTATTTTCAAGCCTTCGCCCGCCACATATTGCCACTGATCCATTGATTATTCAAAATTGTCTAAGTCCTCCTTAAAATCTTCTCATCGTGTTCTTCTTAATGTCCGCTGCAAATTGAAATATTTTTTTCAACACCGATTTTTCCCTTTGAGAAAGCGCGGAATTTTCAGGGTGTCAAACCTGACTTGTATGGGGGGGGGACTCGGACTTGAATGAAGCGACGTGAATAATTGGAAGGTCCATTACCATTATGAATGATAGCGTCACCCGGTAAACAAGCACATTCACTGGTTTCTTATTAGCGACTGAGTAACGCCAGGGGAGAGTGTCTGTTCACACATGCGCAGTACAGTGCCAGCCCACCTTTGACTAGTTGCCAAATTAGCTAACTGATGAGGCAAGTGGTTTTCAAAATATTCGAGACGGCTGGATACTTACCGGACATATCTCTTGTCCGTTTTTTTTTTTTTTAAATTCTATTTCCCGGAAAATATCGTTAAAAGTTTTTGTAAGATTTATAAACTTTTTTTTTTTTATTAATGAAGAATTTTTTTTTTTTTTTCAACAATGCGGGGGCGAAAATCTTGCTTCGTTTGTTGTTTTTTATGGCTACATATATTTCCAGTTTCTTTTGGTTTTAAAAAAAAAGAATGACATTCTTTGCTAAATTCTTCTTTCATAAATTCCAAATGTTTTAAAACCTCGAGACGCAAGGCAGATTACATACAGTCTTGGGTACGGTATCAGTCTAATCCGTTGAAGGCACAGTCACTGATATCAACAAACCAAGTTCAAATCCAGACTGAGGACATTTCAGTCCAGTTCTTTATAGAAAATCAAGTTTCTACTACCTCCACCCAGTAAGACGGTTCATAGAGTATTCCCCTCTTTTGAGATAGGTTCAGCCAAGTTACCCTCATGGCCTTGGGAAATACCTTACAGAAACCAATACTTTCGACAATCCGCCGGGTTTATTAAATCTTTGTATGTGTGTATATATTAAGCATTCACTACAGTTCTTATCACGTATTCAGTCTCTTGTTTCAGATGCTAGTAACTTTCGCATACACCTTAGACATGCATGCATAAAACTCAAGAAGCTCTGCTTTGGGGTACCGGCGCACGTGTGAGTGATTCCTCAAACACTACAATCTTACCCCCTCTTAAAGCCAGAAGTCATCCATTATCTTTCCCCCATATCCTTCTAATATTCACTTCCAACGTCCTCCTTTTACATATATATCATGCCCCCCCCCATTCAATGACCTTTTATCTTCAGGGACTTTTGACCCTTGTAATGGATGAATAATATGAGCGTGTGAGAGGAAAATAGAAAAAGAGATAGAAACTATGATGGTGGGTGAGACTGCACCTGAGCGTTGTGTATGTGTGTGAGAGAAACAGAGTGAGAGAGAGAGACACACAGACAAACAGACAGACAGACAGACACAGACAGACAAACAGAGAAAATGGCACGCAAAATCAGAAAGCAAACAATGTCGAAGCGTAAATAAAACTATGCGTCAATGTTTGTTTGCTTCCATCATATCTCTCTCCCTTTTGGAATTTTAGAAATGAAATATCGATGTGCAAACCTGATATTTAATGAACTGCTTTCTTCTTCTTCTTCTTCTTCTTCTTTTCTTCTTCTTCTTCTTCTTCTTCTTCTTGTTGTTGTTGTTGTTGTTGTTCTTCTTCTTCTTCTTCTTAGGACGTCCTTCCAGCTTTGGCTTCTCCTTAGAGAGTCGCCACAATCATAGCATGGCGACGTAAAGGGGAAGTGCCGAATTTTATAGGTTTATTATTATTATTATTATTATTATTATTATTTAAAACTGCATTTTGACCAGCATTTGTTTTCTAATCACATGCCAGGTCATGACTTTGGAAAAGCGAAGGGTGTGACATTTTGTTGTTTCCACTTAATTAAGAGTCAGCTATTAACAAAAAAAAAAAAATAAATTAATAAATGGACAAAGCTTTTCGTAAGATATGAGTTGTGCTTGTTAGAATAATTTATTGGGATATTCTGGAGATATGGTGCAACACGGATTTTGTTGATGTGTTCTTTAGTTCCTTTCTTTATAAGACCCAGAGCTCCAACCACAAGAGAAATAGTTTTAGTTTTTAAGTGCCATATATTTTTCTATCTTCAGGTCTTTGTGTTTTGTTAGATTTTCTTTTTTTTTAAAGCTTTCGCAGAGATGTTTTGTAATTTGGTACGCTCATGCCAATCAGTAGGTAAACTTTTTTTCTGTCTTTTATTATAATGTGTGGGAAATTCGCTTGTTCATTATTATTATTATTATTATTATTATTATTATTATTATTATTATAAGATTTATTTCCTTTGATCTCTGATGTGTACTCATTTCTTTCCGGGTCCCGCCCAGGGACCTAAGGTTAGAAATGGCATTATGACATTTTCCACTAGAAAAAAAAATTACATAGACAAAGCCCTTCGTAAGGTGTGGGCTGTACTCGTGAGAACATTTTTTTTTGTATTTCTTTAAGGCATAGGCTTCCAGGAATCCCTTCAATTAGCCTACTGGAATCTTTTCCAACCAATCCGAAGGCTATTACTATAACAGGGATTATTGATGTGTGAGGTCGTCCCCTGATCGCAGCGCCAACTGTGACGTTCTATTCTGGTCTACCACGGCACCAACTGTGACGTCCCTAAACAGCACCAATTGTGACGTCGTCGCCGCGGCGCCAGCTGTTCGCTCCTCGCTGCTCCGTTCGGGTGTCGCTGCTCCAAACGTGACGTCCGCCTGTCGCGTCAGTCGTGTTGTCTCGTCCTGTGACGACCAACTGGCTTGGTATCGGTCGCGGCACCCAAATGTGACGTTCTAACCTTTTGGTGATTCGGGTGGGAATCTGGTTAAATTTGATATCAGCCTCGTCGTTCCCAACTCGCTTCCAACGCCTGGTTACCAAAGGTAACTGCATTGATCCCCAGTCTGCCTACCCACGTTGTGAATTGATCTTCGGCAGACGAGATCAAACAGTGGTTGGGGCCGTAATGCAAACCGAGTTCAACGGGGTGATACCACACAAATATGCATAAAAGAAAATAAAATGAAAACTCAAAAGTTCAAAGTATCAAAGAAAAAGGTAACAAACTTTATGTCTAGTTGTTCGATACATAGGACTGCATCTATCTCCCGACCCGTTCTATGGATTGTGACACGTCGTTTTCCGTTAGGCAAGTTTTAACGCTTCAAGTTGTTTGCTCTCTAAGAAATTGGTGTTTCGGTGTGTCTTTGGACGAAAGTCGAAAAGAAAAATTTTTGTGGTGGTCTGGATCTAAGTCGCTCTTCAAAATAATTGTTCTTGGGTTGAAGAGGAGTCCGGAATTTGCGTGAATCTTGGTCAACTATCTGCGAGGCGGCTTCAACTGGAGACTGACTCTTCGCTGCAACTCCAACTCAAACTGAAATTGGAACTGGAACTGATTGGAACTGATTTCTGCTCGTCGTGGCTTCGCTTATATGGACGCCGACCAAAACCGGGGTGGGTCTGTCGGCGTCGGGGTTTCCTCGATAATTCTAAATACATATCCACCTCTCTGGTTAGGAATTTCCACTTTTTTCCATTTTTGGAACCTTTCCTCACTTCCACCTTCTCACCATACTTCAGAGGGCGTGAACTGCCATCCCCACTTCTTCGTAGCGGCTTCTCATACCTACACTCTGGATGTGCGGCGACAGCCTCCTTCGTGCGTCACGTGATCACCACTTGACCAATGATGTCTTAGTCGGACGTGGACGAATCCGCGGCTTTGTTTCAGAAAAAAATATCTTGCTTAACTAAAAAAAATTATCTCTTCTCGTTTCCTTTTCTTCCTCTTAATCGCCGTTATCATTTCTCTAGCCGCAAACGGGACAATATGAACAATGGCGGTCATAACTCTTGTTCTACACGTGGTTTTCGTCAGGTATTTTATCGCTAATTATCCGAATGGGTGGTCTTCTTAACACGGGCAACCGTCGCCCCGAAAAGACATTTCTAAATTCCCATTCATTTCCCTTCGGTACATATTTCTGATAACATAATTTTATTATCGCAGGCCAAGGATGTTCCGTCGAAGGAAATCGGTCAGCGGACACTCGTGGGTGGCTTTTAATTTTTTCATATCTCTCCAAATCCTTTTAGTTGCCTGTTTTTCGTCACTTATCGAAATAACATTTTCATTTGAATTTTTCTTTGGCCAGTCGGTCTGTAGTTGATAATAAGATGCCTTCCCGTAGCAATAGTTTGTTTTCATATCGTTAGATAACACAGCCGTCGCCAAAACATATCTGATTCTTTCTTTGTTTCCCTTTCTTTTTACTCAGAATTTCCCTGTCATTGTAATGACACCCTTTCGCCATTTGTTACTTATCAAAATATCCCTTATCCATTGTCTCTTAGCCGTGTGTGTGTTCTGCTTATCATCCACGATTCGGTCCTTAGCCTCTCCTTTTCTTCTTTTCTTTCTTTTCTTTTTCTGCCTCGTTAAATGGTGCCACAGATGTTCCCATTTGCCACATTATTATTTTTATTATTATATAATGCTATAAATGTTAAAATTAATTTATATTATCTAACCCCTACATTTATTTTCTCCGATATCCAATTCTGACAAAGATTTTCTTTCCAGAAAATTTATATTTGATTTCTTGAACGGGATCAAATATTATACGTTTCATGATGTCGCGAGGAAATTTATTTATTTTTTTTATTTATTTATTTATTGAGAAATGAAGAAATCAGTCTATTCCTATATAAAATGCATTTGAAAATAGAAAATAATGTAAACACGTATTTAATAAATCCATTACGTCTTCTCATCTTCACTTTTGCTTTTATTTCTAGTTTGTTTGATTTTTCTCGAAAACGAACAAACTATTTGTCTCTATTTTAGATTTTTCTTCATTTTATCGCAACCTTTCTTTTCTTTTTCTTGCTCTTTCGTCTTTTTATTTCTTTTTTCTTCTCTGTTTTCTTTCTCTTTATTCTTTTTTCTTTTATATTCATTATAAATGTTTTTTCTTCTTGAGCATTTTTTTCATCTTGTTTTTCGCCATCTTCTTCGTATTCTTGTTGTTATTATTATTTTTTTTTCTTCTTCTTCTTCTCCTTCTTCTTCTTTTTCTTCTTCTTTTTATCCTCCTTGTTTTTTTCTCCTTCACTTTCTTCTTCTTTTTCTTCTTCTTCTTCTTCTTCTTCTTCTTCTTCTTCTTTACCTTTCTAATTTCTTTCTTTCTTCTACACACTTCCCTTTTTCTTACTTCATCTTTTTTCTTGTTTCTTTTTTATGGTCCGCGCTTCCTCCTTTCTTTTCCTGACGTTGTTGACGTCCTCCTCCCCTTCCTCCTCCCCTTCCTCCTCCCCTTCCTCCTCCCCTTCCTCCTCCTCTTCTCCTTCTATCCTTTTTTCTTTGATTATTTCTTTGTTAGCCACTTCATCATCATCATCATCATCATCATCATCATCATTATTATTATTATCATCATTCTTCTTCTTCTTCTTCTTCTTCTTCTTCTTAAACTTTCTATCTTATGTCATGTTTGTTACTAAGTCCCTCCTCCAGTCTCACTCATTCTTTTTCTTCCTCTTTAATTACACTCTTTTCTCTCTCTTTTTTTTTTCTTCTTCCCCATCCTCTTTTCTACATTCCAACACTAAAGCTAATATTACCTCAAATTTTATATTCCCTCCAATAATTACCGACATTATATGACTGTCAAGTCCCGGAAGGCAGCCTCTTTTCAATTAAGTCAAAAAAAAGTCTTATGTCATATTTTCACAATTTTAAAATATTTATTTTACACTTTTCTTCTCTTATTTCGCCTTTCAATTTTTTCCTGCCAAAAACGAGTTCAATAAAAAATTTCATTGTATTTATTTTATTTTTCAATTGTGTCTTCTTCCGTCTGCGATTTTGATTACAAGTTTATCGGCAATATTTCATTACGCAGGCGATAGCAAAAACAAATCGTCACATAAAACCTATCTACCTATCTATCTATCTATCTATCTTCCTTTGCATACTTATAGGGATTTTCCAAGTGTAGCTTAGATGTGGCACAAGGCCGAAAGTATGGGGCACACAGTGAGGATCGAACTCACCACTCAGTCGTAATGGCTCTAGCGAGACAAGATTGCTAACCATTACACCACCTCGAGGTGCCCCTAATGATTCTCTAAGCGTAACTTAGATGTGGCACAAGGCCGAATGTAGGGGGTATCCAGTGAGGATCGAACACACTATTCAGTAGTATTTGTTCTAGCGAGACAAGCTTGTTAACCATTACACCGCCTCGAGGTGCCCTCACTTGCTTACTTCTATCTCTCTGTCTACCTACCGTATCAGCAATAAATGAGAACATCACTTTTCTACCTTATTCTTCCCACAATACAACATATAAGGTTAAAGAATTAAATTGTTTTATGAACGTAAGAGGAAGGGGTAAGAAGTAGAGATTAGGAGGATATTTAAGATAACGGCTAAGCATAACTTCAAGTTAATATTGATGTGATCGATGAAGTGTCCTTTCGGGCATCTGTTCTACACAACAGTATACCGGATTGCTTTAGAAAATTACTTTTATTCAAAACAATATTTAATTTTTCCTTGTGGGACATTACACGAAAAAAAGCTACAGTATCCATTTTTATTTATTACCAAATTCTGCTTCATAGAAATTACGCTGGAAATATCAGAATAAAATGAGTATATCCCGATTAAAACTCTTTTCAAAAACAACTTTAATGTGACCGCCTTTATTTTCTATTACAGCTTGTAGTGCTGGCGATATTGACTTCTCTAGTTTTACAAACGTCATAGAAATGTTGCCTGCCCGTTCCGATAGTCTGCATTCTTTCAAATTGTTCATTGTTCAATAGTTGTCGTCTTTCAGCGGATGTGCGAGTGGTGGAAGGGATAGCTGCTCGGAAGAAGAAACTAGAGAGGCGAGTTCAAATTCCAATTGGCTTCCCTAAATTTACTTACGATCAAATAGGCTTGTAAATCAAAAGAATCCATCTCCTCCCACTCCCAGGTATTGATTTAAATAGTAATATTCTTATCTGGAAAAATCATTGTTATTCTCAAAAAGGTGATAGTGCTATATTCTCTCGCAGAACAAAAAATATTCTTACAGTCCAAAATATATTCCGGCTTTAAATAACCTAAAAAGGGTTGATAAGACATAAAACAGAATTATTCTTACAATTCAAAATATGTTCCGGCATTAAATAACGTAAAAAAGTTGATAAGACATAAAAAAACAGAATGATTCTTACAATCCAAAATATGTGCTGGCTTTAGATGAACTAAAAAGGGTTAATAAGACATAAAAAACAGAATTATTCTTACAAATTAAAATATGTTTCGGCTTTAAATAACCTAACAAGGGTTGATAAGACATAAAAAACAGAATTATTCTTAAAATCCAAATAGTTCCGTCTTTAAATGAACTAAAAAGGGTTGATAAGACATAAAAAACAGAATTATTCTTCCAATCCAAAATATGTTTTGGATTTAAATAACCAACAAAGGGTTCATAAGCCATAAAAAAAAACAAATGAATTATTATTCAAGGTTTTGTTTCAATACATTCCAAAAGTATTTAATTGGACTGAAAACCAATGACGTGCTTGGCTAATCGATCTTTTTTTTTTACTTTTGCTTCTTGTAATCTTTTCTTGTTTCCTGACGAATGTTGTGGCTCATCGTCACTTTGAAACACTGAAATAATTTAAAATAATCCCTTCAATTAGTCTACTGGAATCTTTTCCAACTAATCCGAGGGCTCCAATTACAACTGGGATTGTTGATGTTCCCATGTGCCACATTTTCGAGATTTCGATTTCAAGGTCCTTATATTTTGATAGCTTACAGGTCTTTAAGTCTTTGTATTTTATTATTATTATTATTATTATTATTAAGCAAAATCGAGAGAAGTGCTTCCCTGTTAGGTTTTTCTCACTGCACAAAGGCGAAAGAAAGAGAAAATAATTCCTTTTCAAACACGTGTTTTTCTAGTTAACTGTTGCTGATATAATGTATATCCTCTTAAGACAATTGTATGTGTCTCTTGTTGCTATTGCCGCATAAGTTTTCTTCACCTATTGCGCTAGAAATAAATTTCTCAAAATTACTTAATTTACGAGGTTCTCAATTTAATGCAACATTTTCGTAGGCACATGTAAGCTTAGTCCTAAAAGAACTGTAGCTTGAATTTGCTTCTAAACAATACATGATTTTTTCGGTCAATTATTGACACAGTTACATTTCCGTTAACAGTTTTCTTTGTAGTGTATTTATTTAAAGTCGGCAGGATAAGGATAACCTTTAGTTCAGAAGAGATGATAGAGACAATCTTCGTGACACAGAAACACATATTAAATTAACCAGTAGATGAAAGAAAGGAACACCTTTTAAAAGGAAATATTTGCGTGTCTATCGATAGCTGACGATAAAAGAGATGGGCCCGTTTATAACGATACATGCTTACACTTTAGGTATCAAGGCACAGGGTCGGCCCAGGGCTATCATGTATATTTATTAAACTCATATATATTTTTTTAAGAAAGTGAGCTAAAATGGCGAGTCCAAGTAAATAGAGAATACATTATTTGAGTCGCTTAAAAACTAAATTTCAGTAGATCAGGGTTTATTTGAAAGTATTTCTAAGAATTTTTTTTTTTACTCAGGCCTACATTTTTAAATGGCTCATGGGATATTTTAGTTAATTTTGATTAATTTGAGGATTCTGAATCCAAAAATAATATTTATTTTTCACCATTAATTTTGTTTTCCTTCTCCAGAATAGTACACTATACGAAAAAAATGGTTATTTGGTTAGGATACTGTAAATGTAAAGAAATCATTAATAAATGCTCATCACGAAACACAATTTTAGAGCGAATAAAACATATCTTACGTAATGTTTTATCCATTTATGTTTTATCTCACTCGAAAAAATAAGGAAAATAATACTGAACTGTTACATGACATTTGTCCTTCTTTACGTCAGTGAATGCTGAACGATTTCCTCAAAGATGAAAAAAAGGGCGACAGGTATATGGTTCTCCAGAAGGATGCTAAGGATATCATGGACCGATCGTGTGAGCAACGATGAGGTCTTAAAGAGGTTGCAAACAAGGAAGGGGCTTATACTTAACAACAGGTATGATGTTTCTGGGACACATAACGGGGAAAGAGGGCTTGGAGAATCTGATACCCACGGGTCGAATAGGGGGAAAAAAGACAAAGAAAAACAACGCGTGACATACCAGACGGGTTTAAGCAAGTGGATGACAGAACGTGGCCTGTGGGAGGAAGCAGAGGAAAGGAACTTGTTGAGAGCTGCAAGGGATAGAGGGATGTGGAGAGCCGTGACCGCATTCGTCCTGAAAGGACATCGCACATAAAAAGAAGAAAAGAAAGAAAATTGAAAACAACTGGTCACCACGGCAAGAACTTTCGCTTATTTGATTTCCGTTTAATGATGAGTAGATGTGTCCTGTTGTAAGTTCCGTCATTCTTTTAACTCACCTTTCTTGATAAGGTCTTTCCATAACTTTAATGTCCTTATGGAATTTTTCACCTTACTCTCCACTATTTTTGTGAATCGTGAAGAGAAGTGCCAGCTTTCGTCAACTATCATATTTTTATTTCATCTTCCTTGATAACTACCTTCCATAACTATAATGTCCTTATGGGATTTCTCAACTTGCTCTCCACTATTTTTGTGAATGATGAAGAGAACTCTCCTGTTGTAAGTTCCAGCTGTCGTCAGCCATCATTCTTTTATCTCATCTTCCTTCATAACATCCTTCCAATACTTTAATGTCTTTATGGAATCTTTCACCTTGCTCTCCACTATTTTTTGTGAATGATGAAGACATTTGTCCTGTTGTAATTTCCAGCTGCCGTCAAGCATTTTTATCCCATCTTCCTTGATAACGTCCTTCCATAACTTTAATGTCCTTATGAAATTCTTCACCTTGTTCTCCACTGTTTTTGTGAATGATGAAGACATTTGTCCTGTTGCAAGTTCCAGCTGTCGTCAGCCGTCATTCATTTATCCCATCTTCCTTGATAACGTCCTTCCATAACTTTAATGTCCTTATGGATTTTTTTCACCTGGCTCTTTCCTAACGTTACCTAAATTTAATTATATCACTGACAAACTCGAGTTTCTATTACAAATTGTTATGCAAACTATGTAAAGTGATTATACCCAATGATTTTATATTATTTCCATACATAACTTAGAACAGTTCAATTACACTGTAATTACCATCATGCATTATATCTAAGAACTTTATAATGTTCTCAAACATAAATTAGAACTACACTATTACAGTCATTATCATTATATATATATATATATATATATATATATATATATATATATATATATATATATATATATATATATGGATATGACATCCGTCATCTCGAGAAACCGTGGATCTGCACCCAAAGAGTTATAGAGTTATACATCAGACGCTGACGGCGGCGCAACATCAGTTATGGCTGTACAGGCCCACGTGTGAATGACAGTCTCGATTGCAATCAATGCATGTGAAGACACTCTCCTTCGATGTAGCTGTATTGTTTTCTTTTCTTCGATCATGATTCACCCCGGAGAAAAGTCTCTGTTTCTTATCCACCCCCTACTCTAGCCATTGTTGTAAATCGCCTCCCCAGCCTGAGCGAATGTTGGCGACATCTTCCCACCACTCAATGCCCAGGTCCATCGCTGTCATGTCGCTTTTACCGCGTCCTTCAAGAGAAGATGCGGTCGCTCTCTTGATCACTTGCTGTTGGCCAATTCCCCGTACAGAATGGCGAAGACAGTACACTCTAGCTTCCCGGATTCTACCGTCACGGTGAGGCGACGCAGGACTCTTCAGGGCGCAGGACTGGGCAGGGTTTACAATTATCATCATTATTTTTACAGGGCTTTTCATTATCATCACACATTGTTATATGAAAACCAAATGTTTGTGTAATCAAGAATTCAATAACTTTCACGTTTTGTTGTTGTTGTTTTTTTGTATGTTTGCTTGTTTGTAAGTTTTGTGTCTTTTTGTGGTAGGTATTCGGAATTAATTTGAACATTATGCGAAATTTGCTATAAATATTTTTTCTAAAGCAAAACGTGGAACTAAACAATAAAAATTAACTTGATTTTTGAAATCAGCATCTCAAAATTAGCTAAGAAAGAGTAAAAATTAGCTTGCAGCAAAACGTGTAGGTTAGTGTGATTGTAATAGAAACATTTACGACTTTTACACATTTTTGAACTCATTAACAACATTCACAGCCGATTTTCCTCGAGGCTTCATTAGCTAATATTCTTTTTAAATTGAATGCACTTTGTTTTCAGCTGGCTATGTCAAACTCATTGATACTTTACTTCTATGACATTTGTACTTTTCTTGTAATTTTTCACAATTTCAGCAACGTTATTTTTGTTCACCTTCATCTTCGTAAATTATTTTTGTAGTCATTTTTTTCTGTTTTTGGATTAAATAACATATTCCTTCAAATCGAAATAGAATTCCTTTTTCGTTACCAAGTTCCATTATGGCTGCTTAACCAATTCCTGAGAAATATTGGTTTGTTTGGTTTTTTGGGTTTTTTTTTTTACGGTATATCAACCTCAATGGGTTATTTAATGCCGGTAAAATTTTTATTGATGGTAATACTATTTTCCAAAAATGTATTACTAGTAATAATTTTTTCCTCAAAAATGCATTGCTGGTAATATTTTTTACAAAAATGCATCGCTGGTATTAAAGCCTATTTTTACAATTTCATAATGTTTTGACCCCAGTTTTGGGGTTAACTACTTGCCTATAGCTGGGACCCAAACAGGTGCTACCACCCCGGTTCAGAGTAAACCTGGGAACACCAACAATTAAGAGGTGGTTCCACGCTCCTCAAAACCTCCTGATCAGAGGCCTTGCTGATGGACGTAGTTTATCGTCTTACCCAGGAGAGGGCTCTGAAAGCGAACTCGGAGAAACGAGTTAGGATTACTGTTGTGTTCATTCCTCCCATTTACGCAAAATATCCTTGGAAAAGTTACGTATAGATCTCTTTACCCCACCTATGGGTTAAATAGTAGGACTTCTGTTTGTAAAAATTGATATTATTCCCAAAAGAATAATTAATGCTACATTCCCTTATATATAAAAGAATTGTTCTTACAATCAAAAATATGTTTTGGCTTTTAATTTAAACCGACAAAGGGTTCAGAAAAAATCAATTAATCGAATTCTTTTGATATTAAAAATACCCGGAAACTTTTTCAGGAATCCCGTATAAACAAGAAAGAGAGAGAGAGCATAAAAGAAAGTGCGAGGTTGTGGCTAAACAGTTTTAATTGTCTCGGAGTTTAATGTTGATCCTTATACACGTTATTTAGCACACTGTTTCGTACTTCACCCCTTGGGTTGATGACGTCTCCCTAGACTCATCTATCAGGAACCGAGAAAGGATCAGTCCTCGACCGAAATATACTTTGAGCGTCACATGCACAGATTCGAGAATTTTCGCCTTAAATTACACAATTACAAAATAATGCGGGTGTGGGATGCTGGATTGACTAACTCCACATCATACCCCACACACCAAATGCCAGACACCCATCACGTTTGTCACCTCATTCTGTACATGTCACTGACGCCTTTATCTTTTCTTTTTCTTTTTTTTTTTTTAAACATGAAGATTGCTAAAGCATTAGCTTCGTTTTAAATACTTCCGTTACGAGGTTGGCGTCATTGTTAGGAGGATAATGCGACCAGCGCTGACTGAGGCCGGCCAATGGGAAGCTGCACAGTTAACAATTCCAAAGGTCGTCGTTGTTGTCTGCGTCTGTTCATACTCACGTAGATACGGGTCAGCCATTTTTGCCGTAACATCAGCACGTTCTAGCGATAGAGAAGAATTGACGAGCCTCTCGTTACGTATGAAATCTCGTGAGACTGAGAACAGACGACCATGACGAGATTTCTCTTTTATCGTTTATTCTATTCATCTGTTGATATTAAATTCAATAATTCAATATATTAGACGTTGAAACTTTTCATGAAATTATAATAGCTCTGACCTAAGTGTCATAAAGTAATCTTTACCGTCGACTATTGATTTATCGTAATTCCCATGTATATTACGCTTTTTTTTTTCTAAAAACTAATAAGCAAAATAAAGGGTACTTATTATGCACAGCTACAAAATATCTTTAAAAAAATGCCGTAAAATAAAATAAGAATTATCATAAAAATAAATTAGAATAATATTATTCTATGTTTAAAAATATTTTTTGAATAAGAGTAGGAAACGCTGGCCGTAATGAAATTGGAAAGGTACAATCTATAGGGTTTGATTACCAAACAAGGGGTGCGTATTATGCATGAGTAGAAGCATTTTCCCACACTTACAGCACAATTTTAGGTGTGCTTTTTTTATGGATGAAGGCGTATTATACATGGTGAATTGAGGTAGTCAATTTCAATTCCTATATTCGTTAGGGTAATTTCTGAACAATAAGGGACTGTTGATATTGGTTAACTGTTTGGACTTGCTATGAAACGTAAAGCAAATACATTTTTGTCTACAAGAGAATATATATTTTTCTTCAAAACACCTTTCGTTTAACCATTTCATCCCCAAGAAAGGCGATAATACCTCTAGGACACAAGAGTTTACTACGAGAATCTGAGAAGACTTTAGTGAGAAAAAAAACAATTAAAAGAACAGAATTCAAGAAGACAGAAGATGACGATTGGTGTTATATTTAAATTTCTGAAGATTGCAAATGATAGGGAAGCAATAAATCGGAAGAGAGTACCACAAACGAGAAGTGCGAGAAAATAAACCATTAGAATAAAAACAGACGGTTGCATATAGATAGTTCAACAGTATAACGGTGAGACCTAATAGCCAATCTAGTAGCGAACTTCAGCCACGCTACGTCGATGAGAAAGTGACTGAAGTCGGGATGAGAGGTTAGGATCGATTATATTACAGATCCTTCTTTGAATTTTATCAAGAATATAGAGATATAGAGCAATTGAACCAGACTTTAAATTTAAGTCGGGTATTATTTACATTATTCGGACTATTGTCTTCATTTTTGTCGCCATACAGCGTTTCAGCCCTTTAGTATCTGTCTATATTTCTGAGATGAGGTATTATGTACACTATTTACATTATTCGGACTATTGTCCTCATCTATATCGCCATATTTATTACAACGTTTCGGCCCTTCAGTATCTGTCTATATTTCTGAGATGAGGTATTATATACACAATTTACATTATTCTGACTATTGTACTCATCTTTGTCGCCATATTTATTACAACGTTTCGGCCTTTCAGTATCTGTCTATATTTCTGAGATGAGGTATTATGTACATTATTCAGACTATTGTCCTCATCTTTGTTGCCATATTTATTACAACGTTTCGGCCGTTCAGTATCTGAATAGTCCGACAATAATGTATATACATTATTTACATTATTCGGACTATTGTCGGACTATTCAGATACTGAACGGCCGAAACGTTGTAATAAATATAACAACAAAGATGAGGACAATATTGTCCTCATCTTCGTCGCCATATTTATTATAACGTTTCAGCTGTCTTCAGATAGTTGGAATGTCGAACTGAACCCTTTATTTCGCTCACTCGTAGACTGTTCTAGTTCCATGTTTAATTAATGTCAGTTATCTCCTGTTAATTTCCCTCTACCAGTTCTCCACTGCCTTAACCGGATATTGAACTCACGCTCTTTGGGTCCTGTCACTTGATCTAACTAACGCCTTTATCCACTGTGCCATGTGTCTTTGAGGATGAATTTCTGGGTTTTATAAACCTAATGTCTTCAGCGTCATTTTTACCAGTGCTCATATTGCAATTTTCGAGGTTATCATATCATGTTTTTACCAGAGCTCATATTGAAATTTTTGTTGTTATTAACGATAAAGGTGTTAGATCCAGTGACAGGCCCCAAAGAGTGTGAGTTCAATACTCGGTTAAGGCAGTGGAGAACTTGCAGAGGGATATTAACAGGAGATGACTGATAACTGACGTCCATTAAACATATCACGTGGAAGTAGAACAGTCTATCCCAGTGAGCGAAATAAAGGGTTCAGTTCGACATTCCAACCACCTGAAAAAGGCCGGAACGTACAACAGCCGAAACGTTGTAATAAATATGGCGACAAAGATGAAGACAATAGTCCGAATAATGTAAATAGTGTACATAATGCCTCATCTCAGAAATATAGACAGATACTAAAAGGCCGAAACGTTGTAATAAATATGGCGACAAAAATGAGGACAATAGTCCGAATAATGTAAATAATGTACATAATACCTCATCTCAGAAATATAGACAGATACTACTTCGGGGATGCTATGCTTTATTTTTACAAGAGTCAAATTAAAGCAAAAATGGTGCGTTATGGCCATGACTGCTCCGGATGTTTCTAATTCTTACTCTCCGGCGGAGTTCAAAATCGTTTACCCTGTCTTGTATGGGAATTTAGTTCAACTCTACGATCTCTTTCTCACAGATCCAACGTCGCAAGCCTATTGCTTCTCGCAAGGCAAATATTCAGATGCGCTCTGTACTTTAATTGCACCAATAAAAATATTTACACCTCGGACTCGCTATGCTACATACATGAAGTTGAATCATCATGTTTCCTCCGTATTTCATTTGTAAAGAAGTTCAAAACAGACAGCGCTTCTTTTTCCCGAGAATTGTTGCTTTGTAAAACAAACTCCTGTCTGGATGCTTCCCTAGGCACTCCTGTGTTAATCCCTTCAATTCAATAATCAATCGTGTTATATCCTCCTTATCCTCATAATCTTCTAACTCTTCTTACATTCAAATCGAACATTTCATTCAGTCAACATATAGCATGAGTGTCTCTTGAGCCTTCTTTTGGGTGAACTTTATCTGAAAGAAAAAACTGAGTTTAATTTAAAGCCTCTCTACGGATTAGTTTTATTCCATTGTAGTTTAATATAATGTTTAAAATAACTCAAACAAGAAATCTATATAAAGTTTACGATAAAAAAATTTAGAAACTAAATAAAATAAATTATGAAAGAAGCAAAAAACAAAAATAATAATAGAAGATGCGCGCAAACGTTTGGGTCGTTTTTTTTGTGGGGTGGTTGTTTATTTTTTAGTTTTTTTTTTGTTTTTTTCTATTATTAAAAAAGAAATCCAGTTTTCTTCGGCGTGAGATATACTGGTAGTGTAGTGGTTGTCGAAGCAGAATATGAGGTCGGCGTGCCGGGTTCAAGTTCCGCCTTTGTTTATTGCGTTCGCTTTTCGACTAATTCCCTTAGGAATCCTTTTCTTCTCTTAGCAGCAAACTAGAATGAACTCCCTAGATTTCGAAATTAGCCAGTCTATGAGAAAGACAACCCTGAATTTCCTAAACCAGAGAGAAACTAACTGGAAATAATTCCACCATCTTTTCCAAGAAGCTATAACAATTCATTTTCTTTTACTAATTTTCAGTCTATACAAAGCCCAAGAGGCATTCAAGGTAGAGTCGCTAAGAGAATGAGGTAAGAGATGCAGTTTATGAGAATACGTGAAAAATATAACGGTAAACCCTAGCCTTGAACAGCCTAATATAGTGGTCGGGTAAGCATCATCTTGGGAGTCGGTTCCACAAAGTAGCAGTTCATTGGAAGCAGCCATTCGAGTAGAACTTCTTTCTTACTAATGGAATAAGAAGGGGATGAGGGTGGTTCGAATCATGTCAAGTCATGGCTTTCTGAAATCTCCGATTCCTTAATTAATTATTACTGTTTACTACATTGAGCTCTCGAAATCTATATCCTCTCTGAAATTATCCATAAGGATGACCATTTAACTTCATCATATATATATATATATATATGAAAATTTCTGTGATTTAACCAGTAGAGAAGACAATATTTATGAATAAAAATGACAATAGGAAAACTGGTAATTGCCGACGTGTTTCGTATTTTGCTTTGATAAAGTCCACATTGGACGAAACGCGTCAGCAATTACGAGTTTTCCTATTGTCATTTTTATCATATATATATATATATATATATATATATATATATATATATATATATATATATATATATATAATCTGTCTATTTAGGCATCAATCCTTCTTTCATGCACATTTCATTGAATACGACAGACAAGGTGCTTTTATTTAGTTTTTTATACAATTTCTCATGCGATCTAATATTTTTTTCTTTTTAGATAATAAATTGTATAAAAACTGTCCGAATGTTCTTTTTATCCGAGCGCTTTCGGCTATACATTTAGCCATTTTTAAGAATTAAATATTTTAACTGTTAAATAAGAGTTTGTTGTATGTATGTTTTATAAAATGTTTTCATTTTCTCATATATTGACTGTGTTTTGAAATTCGTATTCCATTGGTGAAATGTAAATTCCAAACGAGCAACTTCTTTCCCCGAACTGCTGCTTTGCAAAACCGATTACCAAGAGGACACTTCCCCAGTTACAATAATCTTACCTGATCATGTTTAGGGTAAACCGTTCTCTTCCCACATATCCTCATAAACTGTACCTCTTCCTCTGTAACCCTAGAGTGTATCTTAGGCCTTGTATATGGGGGAAATTATTACTAAAAGAAATTTCTATTGCCTAAACGGGAGGGAAGTGCTAAATAGTTGGGCCTTCTTAGAGAACGGAAGGTAAAAAAAAAATGTCGAACAACCGAATGTAAATGCAGCAATTGAAATCAAAATGATCGAAGCGTTTGGAACAGCACCAACCCTAACAGCAACAAGAATGAGGTGCGTGCTTCCATGAGAGAAATGGCCTTTTGCCACTTGATCCCCAATTGGATCACCATCTATAATTGATGTAAGATCTGAATGTGTTCAGTTATTAAGGATAAATCGAAACAGAGCTCAAACAGAAATACTGTTAGGATTGGTGTTTGGAACGCTTACCTCAACAGAGATTTACATTGTTTCTACTCCTTTAGCTGCAATGGGGAGGTGCTGATTCAACCTCCTGGAACAGAGCTATTATAACTGAAAACGATATAAGGCCACTGAAAAGACTTGCTGTCAGTTAAACTCCAAAAAAATTATGAAATAACTATAAGAACTACCCTGATTTTCGTCACTTCACGCGTCCTGTAACACATTTGAGGTTTCAGGCTAGCTTCTGAATTCAAAGTTGTCTTTCTCCAGACCCGTAACACCTTTGGGTTGTATGAGTTCAGCTTTCCTTTTCCTTGAACCAGAGAGACCAGTCAGCAATACTATCTAAGCTAAAACTCGTGGAGAGTGAGATTGATTCACACCTTTTACAAGGGTATTCGTGCGAAAATTAACTTAACGAAATCGACCAGAAATTGAACACGGTACATCGATTCCATATGTGAGTCACTAACTATTACACTAACGCACTCACCCATTTATAATGTTAACGTATCACAAAAGCTCGCAAAAAATCAAATATTTAAAGAATAAAAATATAGCTTGCGTTATTTCTCTTAAGAAATAAACTCTAACGATTATAAAAAGCGGTACCCATATTTTCAGATAAAGAAATTTTATATATATATATATATATATATATATATATATATATATATATACCCAGATTTCTCACCCACACAAGACAGACGTGCTTGCAGAGGTGCTGAGGTCTCACACTTATACACACTCATACAAATATATATACTTGCACACATCATACACACTCCCAAAAAATTAAAATAGAACATACACTAAACACACACTTCCCCTCCCAGCAACCAATAAAATTCTCAAAATGACCAAGAATGGAATTCTGTGACTCGTGAATCTCCCCAGACTCTATCTTAAAAACTACTTGAAAGAGGCCATTTTACCAACACGAGGGCCGACTAAAATTAACGAGAAAAAAAAAAAAACAATGAAAACTACAGATAAAGTTCATTTTCTTCATAAACAATCATTCACTCCTGTAGTTCACTGCTACTAACAAACAGGGATTTCTTTGCTCCTGGAATTTTTTCCCCTAGATTTTTTTTTTCTCCTGATGATGGCCATGTTGGCTGAAACTAGTCTAGGAAAGTAATTGAAATAATAAAGAAAAATATATATATATTAATAAACAACCTAGTGCGTCTGAAAATTGTAAGAGTTTTAATGTTCAAAACACACAGACACACACTCTCTCTCTCTCTCTCTCTCACACACACACACACACACACACATATATATATATATATATATATATAATTATTTTTTAAAAATATGATTCCTTCGCTACATACGAGTTCTCACGTTTCAAAAACGAGAGCCGAAACCCTCAATATAATTATTAAAATTAAATTGAATTAAAGTATCAAGCCCTGTTTCATCCTCAAGCGAAAACTTATCTTATGTAGCGAAGGAATCATATTTTTTTTTTTTAAATAATTATAATTTAAGCTCTACTTCTGTATGGAGCACTGTTTTTTAAAAATGAAAACAAAAATACTAAAGAACTCCGGATTATTTACTGAACGTGTTCTTTCCTATTTTCTACATATCTGCACACACACAGACACACACACACACACACACACACACACAGACACACACACACACACACACACACATATATATATATATATATATATATATATATATATATATATATATATATATATATATATCAAGAAAAATTATGCATACGCACAAAGGGAAAAAAATAACAGTCTTTCCGAGACCAATCCCATTCCCAAAATTAATGACTTTTGCATCCGGTCACGTGTTCGCCTCGCAAGAAAATGGTCGAATGTGGGTCGCTCAGCTGGGACTCACTAAGGAATACTTTACAGTCCGCTCTAGACTACACCACTTCGCAGCAGGCCTTTGCCTTTCCCCTGGTAAATAATATGCATATCTTTAAAAATAGTCTGTGTGTGATTTGCTCGTCAAAAGAAAAAAACCATATCAACAAATAGAACCAGACAAAAATTAATCTCACACATAAAGTCGAGAAAAAAAACCTCGCTACGGTGACTTTTACAAGCATATTTTATTTTGCATGTCAATGTTATATAGAACTGATTTGTTTTGCAGTCAACATAATTTATACAAGTGTTGCCTTCCATAAAGTTTCTTGATGTATAAATATCATTATGTTTTGTTCCTGATATTCAACACGTTTCTACATTAAAATTATTTAGGAATATTTCTATAGAGAAATAAACTAAAACAAATGCAATGCATTTCTATAGTAAAAGATTAACAGTGAACATTATACATATAATAGCTCTATTCTATCAGTAATGCTTACTTTAATTCACGACTACAATTATTCCTGTGGCTTGGTTTTTGTTTTTGTTTTTTGCAGTTATTTTAATAAAATTATTAGCAACTTATTTATTTCCAAAAGCCCAGTTTTGTTAGTTATGCTTATTGATAAGGATTTTCTCGGTATTTATATAGAAATTTCATTTATGGTGCATTTATATAGTAAAATTACGAGCAATTAATTTAAGTTCATTCTATTTAGTAATGTGCATATTAATTTCTGATCCTTTTTTTCCAAGCCATTTCTATAGTAGTATCCTTACCAATGCATTTCTATTATATATATATATATATATATATATATATATATATGATATTTGTCTGTTTTACAAATACTTTCATGGTAATTGCTCCGAAGAGCTGCATTCGCTGGTTCCCATACTTCATGAGTTCTAGCGCCCTGCGAAGTTGGCATCCCGCTCTCACACTTTCACTGTCGAAACTCCTAAATGTAGCCGTCTCTTCTACTCCAATAGCTTCATGTCTCGCACCTCTCGCCTGTGGAACTCCCTTCCCTATTCCAGTTTCCCTGAGAGCTATAATCTCCAGCTATTCAAATGTAATATCAATCGACATCTCCAGTTGCCTTGATCTATCCACTATCCTTCTCTTCATCCTTTCCTCTATCACTACCATCTGATCTTGCTCCAAAGTTTCTGTAACCCCTTGTGTCCTAGTGGCCTCTCGCCTTGCTTGGGGTGAAACGCTTATATATATATATATATATATATATATATATATATATATTAAAATAATAAGAAAGTACAGTAAGATTTATATTCCGCTGTTTTTAACATTTATTTTTATTTTTAAAAACAGTGCTCGATGCAAACAATAGAGAATCGGACCATAATTGGTTTCTTTTTAAAAAATATGAGTCCATCGCGACACAGAAATTTCTATGGTTCAAAACTGAAACTAAAATTGTAAAATTTATTATAAAAATTAAACTCAAAATCCGGAGTTTCGTTCCATTGTCAAGCGATATTAGAAATAGCTATCTAAGAAATTTACTTAATTTATAAGCGCAGACAATCATATTTTTAGTTGGTAAGGTTAAGGAAAATTCAATCTAGTTTGATTAGGGGTGGTTGGGTTTTAATTTCCCTAGACAACTTATGTATCAAATATTTGTTACTTACAAAGTCAGGTTAAGTTTTGGTGTGGTGTGCGTGCCTGGTCACATATATATCTATATATATATATGCGTATATATGTGAAACACACACACACACACACACACATATATATATATATATATATATATCAGTGTGTATGTGTGTTTTGTACACACACACACAAACACACACACACACTCAAATATATATATATATATATATATATATATATATATATATATATACATTTCAAAAGTTTGAGGTGACAGTTTATAATTTTTAAAATGGCCCAAAAGTTGTTTTTTTTTACTTTAAATAAAAGAAAATTTTTATACATTATTTTTTTTATTATAAATGTTATTATGACAAATAGAAAAAAATATTATGTTTAAATTTTGCTCTCGTCAAAATGGCCTCCTTTAGCCTTAATTACTGCAGCACAAATATTTGGCATTCTTTGCAAAAGTTTCTAAATGTATCAGTTTGATAATTGACTCCATTCTTTTTTCGATGACTCTAAGAGCTCTTTTTCAAGTTCACCCATGCTAATTCTAGGGGTTGGCTTCAAACTAAAATTTGCAAATCATTAATTGAGAACTACAAGAAGAGGTTGGTTGCTGTAGAAGTGAATAATGGCTATTCTACAATGTATTAAATCAATTCTGTTTTATATGCATATTTATTTATTATGAAGTGTGTTTATTTATTAGTTGTAAATAAATGATTCTAGTAATTCGACATTGAAGAACTAAAAACTTTACAGAAAAATAAATAATATATAATAAGTAATATTGTCACATGATGTAACTCTTCAATTTGCTATATAAACGTATAAAAATATATCTGATTTCGAAATTTTCCAAAATGGACGCTAGTTGCACTTCTCTGCTAAAAATAAATAAAGTCATAGCATTTTTTGTTAATCGTCGCATTAGATGCTAAAACATCAAACAAAGGCTAATGATTGGGAGAACAATATAAAATAAATTAATTAAAATGAAATTAATAATAGTTAATTTTCTTGCGTTCTTGTGTTTGATCTGTGACGCGTTAAGGAACACATATAAAAATATCCGAATCTGTAGATTTTTTTTTATTTCGGCCCTTCGATTTATAATGCAGAATATAAACACCATATTTATTTATTCATTCATATTGCCGACATGACTAAAAGATATGTACACTAATGACTTGAATAAAACAACGTCTAACCTACCTAGCGAGCTTGAAGAAAAGTATGGCGGAATATAATTTATGAGAAACAGTAAAAATACAACATTTATTAAGAGCTACAAATTACAGGAAATTATGGTGCAACATGATCGAAAGTGACCAGCACATAGAAATGTCGATAGAAAAAGAGAAGTCCAGGTGAAATTTACCGTGATTTTTAGAAGTAGGGCGTTTGCTAAAATTTACAGTCCGAACAAATTTTACTTCGACCAGAATCTTTGTCGCAATGTACAATAAGCAAATAATTTAAGTATCAGTAGAAATCTAGATGCCGAACTGGAACGAAGAACCAAGGCCGTTATATATCTACACGTTCCAGTAGAATGATAATGCTACACAAAAGAAAATAGTTACGACAGTAATTATTGCATTGAATCTTGTTCTGGTTTTCGTGCTCCTGTGATCACAGGTCAGATTGCTTCCAAAAGGAAACGATTGTAAACAGCAAAATTCAATAATTGAGAAAGGAAAGTCGATGAAGCATCCGAAAGCTGAATCAGAAATAAGAACGAATCAATAAATGAACGTTGTTCCGACAATAGAAAATAAGTCACCAATTTATAGATTGGAAAATAATGTAAGTGCACGATTCCAATTCAAAAAATACGTATCAATCTCTATTATAATAAAAGAGATGCCTGTCTGTCCGTCAAACACTGGCTGCGTAGGACTTTACATGCGATTATGTTATACATAAGTGCGTGGTCTAGGAATTAGAACTTTCGTTTTACGACCATAAGACCTGGGTTCGAATCACACCATCGATTCGTCAAGGTGATGATTTCGTGATGTTATCGGTTTGTGGAGGTTGATCCAGCGTGCGGCTCATTGAAAAGATTTTTTTTAAGCATTTCACGCCAAGGAAGGTGGAATGCCACTAGCACGCAAGGGGTGACAGGCTAAGATCTGGGAGACATGAAAAACACGCTGTATACACATCAGTAGTCAGAATAAAGTACAATAAAGCTTTGGTATAAGTTTATGCACTGGTTCTGTTTTTACTACATATATTATATATATAGATGTTTTTACTACAAATATATATATATATAAATGTTTTTACTACACACACATGCACACACATATATATACATATATATATATATATATATAGAGAGAGAGAGACGTTTTTACTATATATATATAGAGAGATGTTTTTACTACATATATATATAGATGTTTTTACTACATATATATAGAGAGTTTTTTTTACAACATATATAGATGTTTTACTACATATATATAGATGTTTTTAATACATATATTTATAGATGTTTTTAGTACATATATATTTACATGATTTTACTACATATGTATAGAGATGTGTTTTTACTATATATATATATATATATATATATATATATATATATATATATATATATATATATATTCTGTAACAAGTGACGGATAGATTTGTTCTTATCATAGAACAGCAGCATATTTTTCAATTCTTAATGAAATCGTGACAATTTTACTTTTAATTAAAGGAAATTTTTACGACTCTTTGACAAATGCAATTTTAGAAACATTGAATCATTTGGGACTTTTGCTAAGTAACATTCATGAAATGTTTCATTTTGCAGTCGGTCGCGGGTAAAAGCGAAATTGCGGATAATGTGTCTTGTAATAAAAAGCTAGAGTAAGGTGAAAAAATAATAGGCCTATATCTGTTGGTCAATATTCCTCCTAAAATCACGCTGTTTGGATATTTCGTCTGCGAGAGCGGCCGAATAAAAACACATTTGGATGATCTCTCGGGGGAAAAATGGATGTTTCTTGTTTGCTCCATATCTTCCTTCAAGTAACATGCGACATGTTCTACTGGCTTATATGCTAGCAACGGCAAAGGATGGTCTTTGCCCTGCTAAAATAAGGGTGTTTTATGGACACGTGGCTGAGTGGTTGGAACATTCTTATTTTGACCATGAGACCTGGGTTCAAATCTCATCATGGTCGATTTGTCAGGAAGGAAACTTTCTGATGTTATCCGACCGAAGGGGGTCGATCCCAGCGTGCAACACCTTTGGAAAGTACCTGAAAAACATACCATGGGTTGACCCAAGCGTTGTAAATGAAATTGGGTAGAAGGAACCCTTGGGTGCCGTCGATAGCTGTGCTAGCATGAAGTCAGAAATCATCGTGGCTGAGGGCTTGAGCGCGTTGGCCTTGTTCAAATTGTTGATCACGCTAGATAACACTTTCTTTCCCAGAATCTGTAACTAAGGTCTGCTAAGTATTTAATTTTTTATTTATCAGTATTTTTATTCTTTGTTTAACAGTTTTTTTTTATTTTTTATCAATCAGTATTTTTTATTTTTCGTTAATCAGTTTTTATTTTCATTTTTTTTCTTTATCAGTATTTTTTTATTAGTTTTATTTTCATTTTTTATACTTATTTATCAGTATTTTTATTCTTTGTCTATCATTTTTTTTTTATATATGTTTTTTTACACACACACACACACACACACACATATATATATATATATATATATATATATATATATATATATATATATATATATATATAAATAGATAATATTAGTGGAAAATATACATACATATGCAAAATATATAAATACCCATACATGTATATTTTTATAAAAAAATGCAAGAGGAAGAATCCAGGTAGAACTCAATGTCTAGGACAGAGTAAGAATATAATAAAAAAGGCTTAAACACTAATATTCCATGGTCATAATTTATTCCATTGGAATCGTAAATACGATCAATTCATCAGACCTACAAATTCAAAAAGAGGTCTGATGAATTGGATATTTACGATTCCAATGGAATAAATTATGACCATGGAATATTAGTGTTTAAGCTTTTTTTATTATATATATATATATATATATATATATATATATATATATATATATATATATATAACTAGACTCGTTTCTAAAACCCTCGAAATTTTGATTTGCTAATCAAATCAATCTCGAGGGAAAAAAGGTTTTAAAAAAGAAAGAGCTACAAACATGAACTTCTGCCGACAAAAATCGCACAGATGCAGGTCTGAAGCCCAAAGAAAAAACCCCTGACGCCAAACTTTCCTGACGATCCATTTAGGTGAAACCTAGGTAGGTTTGTCTGGCTCACTAGGTGTATATATATATATATATATATATATATATATATATATGCTTTTACTACATATATATAGATGTTTTTACATTTATAATTTTTTTTTATTTTTATTTTACTTCATATTAGATGAATTGCAACAGTTTCTTATATAATATAAAAAAGTAAAGAAAAGAAAATGGATATTCCACCATTTGTCAAAATCCTACAACTGATTTGTTAGTCGTGTCTTCAGACCAATGCTATAAGTACGGTACGTTTATTGTATCGGAATATCTTTTTCATCTTAAGAAATTCTTGTGACGACCGAAGATTACTGTTGGCGTTATTGATCTTTGCTGAATTGTATGCATGCCTTTCTCTCGACTCTCGAGTGATTCTCCTACCCAGATATCGACTAATGAGCAGGATAAATAATAACTATTGGACACCTTCGCAGTTTCTATATATCATGATCTTTGGCGTATCACTTTGTCAATACGCCAATAGCATAAAGGATGTCTGCAGTGAAAGTAAAATCGGCGAGCCGAGTTCAAATTCCGGTCTTGTCATTTATGTCAACCTTCGCACTAATACTCTCAGGAAAGACATGACTAAGTCTTTTCTTTCACCAGCTATAGGCTACATATTTTAAATAGCCGAGTAGACGTGGTTATCCAGCCTTGTGTATGTCAAAGAGAAGCAATATTCTGAATTCCGAACCGTAGAGACGACAACGGGAAACCACTCTCCCCATCTTCCCTAAGAATGTGTAGTTAACGAAGTTAGAAACAAAGAAAAGAGTACTGAACTGTTATTTTTTATCAATAAATATTTTTTTATTCTTTGTTGATCAGTTTTTTTTAGTTTTTATTTATCAGTATTTTATTTTTTGTTTATCAGTTTTTAGTTTTTATTTTTATTTTTTTATTTATCAGTATTTTTATTATTTTTTTATTTTACTTCATATTAGATGCATTGCAACAGCTTGTGCAAAGAATCGATAGTTAACGAAGTTAGAAACAAAGAAAAGAGTACTGAACTGTTATATAATGTCAGATCTCCAATATGATAGTGAAAGATGGACAATCTTATAGAGGAGACAATAGAAATATGGTTCTACAGAAGGGTGCTGAGAATACTATGGATAGACCACGTGAGCAACGACAAAGAACTGGAGGCAATGACAATAATAAGTGCACATGCTTAAATCAGGAAGGGATAGCTGAAATTTATAGGGCCAATAATGAGGATAAAGGGCTTGGAAAATTTGATACTCACAGGAGATTGAATGCAAGAGGTATAGAGGAAAAAAGACAAACTACTTAGTGAGGTTATGTAAATAGATGGTAGAGCAAAGTTTACGAGATATAACAAAAACAAAGGACAGGAAATTGTGGAGAGTCAAACTTGACTTGAAGAGACATGGCACATAAAGAAGAAAAATCTGTGGAGAGTTAGGATTATCTATGTACTGAAGAGACATGGCGTTTTAAAAAAATGTATATTTTGTGTGTTTTACCCAATCTTGTCATCTTGCCGCCAGTGAAGCGAGGGGAATCGAAGTCGTAATGATATCTATCTATCTATCTATCTATCTATCTATCTATCTATCTATCTATCCGAGCCAATTCATATCTATCTATCTACCCGAGTCTATATCTATCTATCTATCTATCTATCTATCTATCTATCTATCTATCTATCCGAGCCTATTCATATCTATCTATCTATCTATCTATCTATCTATCTATCTATCTATCTATCTATCTATCTATCCGAGCCTATTCATATCTATCTATCTATCTGTCTATCTGAGCGTAGTCATATCTATCTATCTATCTATCTATCTATCTATCTATCTATCTATCTATCTATCTATCTATCTATCTGAGCCTATTCATATCTATCTATCTATCTATCTAACCGAGCCTATTCATATCTATCTATCTATCTATCCGAGCCTATTCATATCTATCTATCTATCTATCTATCTATCTATCTATCTATCTATCTATCCGAGCCTATTCATATCTATCTATCTATCTGTCTATCTGAGCGTATTCATATCTATCTATCTATCTATCTATCTATCTATCTATCTATCTATCTATCTATCTGAGCCTATTCATATCTATCTATCTATCTATCTATCTATCTAACTATCTATCTATCTATCTATCTATCTAAATAAATAGTACTGACAATCGGTTTTGTATCTATGTAAGCTCTAAATCGTTCAAACGCTGCTTATTAACGAGTGGTGTCATATGTTCCCCAGAGATAATCCCTACAATGGACACACTTTAAAAAGAAACAGGAATGTTTATATCATGAGATCCATCTACATTCGCTCGTAACTGGAAAATGGCAAAAAACGATTTAATTATGCAATTCTAATTATATAACACGACCCCTACTTTATGTTGATTTTTTTTTCAGATGAATAAAATATATCTATTCTTTTACATCGGAGTTTAAATCTACAAAGGTTAAATAACAATGAAAGGTTTTCGTCAAGTTTTTTGTGTTTTAGTGTGTTTAGGGTTATAGAGAAGAGTATAAAATCCCACATCTAATAACCACTGGATTGATGTCGAACAACATTTGGGCAAGTTTTACTTCTACAAATTCTATGATAACTTTGAGTTATAAGATATATTTTAACTCTCACATGTATTCATATTTGCCTGAATGATTAACCCTCAAAGCAAATTGCAAACACTAATATTTACATCAGAATTTACGCTGCCTTAAAAAAAAAAGGCAATGCAGAAAATAACGTGCGGATCTTTGCCCAAACTTATCTGTATTTTGCTTCACTGTACAACATCAGTTCCGACGAATCAGCCTGAAATTCACGACAAACAATCAGCTTTGGCGTCATGCTATCACCTCCCCAGATCAACAGGGGCTCGACTCACACGGAGAGCAGATCATCAGGTTTCCATCGGGTTTCTCTGTCATTCAACTGCCAAATTTTCTGGTAGAGAATGATAGCAAATTAAAGCAATATAGTGAAAGCAATCATCACCGAGATCTCATTATGTATTGTTTGTAACAGTTGAAAACTTTGGGAAACAGAGATTCTGGTTAAGTGTAATTGCTTATGAACCTTGCTATAGAAGTTAGCAGTATGATGGGCACCTGGCTAGAATCAAGCCACTATCCCAAGGCTTTTCCTTTCAGTTAAGGCAAAAATCTATCAATTTGACTCGATTTATTTGCTTCCGAGCTTCATATAAAATGTTACTAACTCTCTCTTTATCTTCCTCTCTATATATTTCTCTTCTCGTCTTCCTCTCTCTGTATATGTCTCTATTTATCTTCCTATGTCTCTTTCCTGTTTATTTCTATTTTCTTTTCTTTCGATTTCTCTCTCTCTCTCTCTCTCTCTCTCTCTCTCCTCCCTTTTTCTCGACCGCTTTCCCTTTTCCTCTCTCCTTAAACTGCTTCATTACTGCTTTTATATGTGTTATGGGCCGGTTCCTTGTACCACGGCGATAGTCCAAGGTAGAACCAATAAAGAACTCGAACACGTATATGGAATAACACATATATATTACAAACAAGAATATATACAGAGAAGTAGAAGTGTTAGTACGAACAATCAGGTTTAGTAGAGAGAACAATGTAGTCTCGACCAGTATCACTATTCCAATGTTTTGCAGTAATCGTATGAACGCGACTCTGTTTCGGACTGCCTCTGACTCGACTCTTGACTCGACTTGAACTACTGATCCCATAACAATATCGTATTCCTCTCTCTGTATATGTCTCTCTTTATCTTCCTATATCTCTTTCCTGTTTATTTCTATTTTTTATTTCGATCTCTCTCTCTCTCCTCCCTTTCGTTTATCTCGGCCGCTTTCCTTTTTTCTCTCTCCTTAAACTGCTTCATTTCTCCTTTTATATCTCCTAGTGTATTTTTCTTTCCTCCTTTTTTCTCTCTTATTTCCTTTTCCTCTTTCTTTCAATATTATTTGTTTTTTTTTTACTATTCGTCTCTTTCTCATTCCATTTTTTTTCTTCTTTCCTTTTTTATTTGCTTCATATAAAATTTTTCTCTTTAATTTATTTGTCTTCCTGTCTCTATTCAATTCTCTCTTTATCCCATACGCCCCCTCCCTATTTTTTAGTCTCATTCCCTTTCGAGCGCTCTTTTTTTCTCTTCTAGACTCGGCCTTCTCTTTCTTTCCACTTTTTCTCTCTGCCTCTCACCAGCCCTTTCTTCGCCCTACAGCCTCATTTGTGTTTCGTTTAAATGATTTCGCTTTTAATTCTACAAATCTTCTCCCACTCCCTCCCACTCCCTCTCTCTCTCCCTCTCTCTCCCTCTCTCTCCCTCTCCATCTCTCTCCCTATGTCCTCTCTCTCTCTCTCTCTCTCTCTCTGCTTTTCCTGCTTCTATCTTCATATGCTTTCAGTTTCTCACTATCATCAATTTCCCAAGTAGTTTCATACTTATAAAATCGGAAACACCCAAACTAAATGTGCAACGTCTTACCAAATATCGGAAAAGGAATCGCTGACCCGAGAACAACTTCCAATTTTCCATTTATATAAATTCTCTCGGGGAAAGGCATGAATCCAACCTCCTTATATGGTACCAGCAACTCGTTACTTATACCACATAAGCCCGTCTTATGAAATACCATACAATTTAAGAACAGGCAAAATCATTCTATTTTATTATCTTTGAATTTTGTTATATTATCGTTCACTCAATGCAAAGCCCAAAATCCACTCAAGCTAGAGGGTTAGGGAATGAGGTCGTAAGAGGAGAAAGTAAAAAGATAAAAACTACACTGTCAACAAAAAAAAAATTGAAATGTTGTCGAGATACAAACATCTTTCTGAACTAATTTGAGGGCGCTGAAAATATTTTTGGAAAAAAAACATGTCTTTCAATTGTTTTCTGTATATATATTATTAACCGATGGCAATATTTCTCAAAATAAAATCACAAGAACTCATTTCGCTCATTGGTATAGACTGTTCTAGTTCCAGGTGTCATGTTTAATAGTTGTCAGTTATCAGTTATCTCCTGTTAATTTCCCTCAGAAAGTTCTGGATAAATGCATTAGTTAGATCCAGTGACAGGACCCAAAGAGTGTGAGTTCAATACCCGGTTAAGGCAGTGGAGAACTTGGAGAGGAAATTAACAGGAGATAACTGACATCCATTAAACAAGGCACATGGAACTAGGACAGTCTACCTCTGTGAGCGAAATAAAGGGTTCAGTTCGACATTTGAACCACATGAAGAAGGCCGGAGCGTACAACGGCCGAATCGTTGTAATAAATATGGCGACAAAGATGAGGACAATAGTCCGAATAATGTAAATAATGTACATAATACCACATCTCAGAAATATAGACAGATACTGAAAGGCCGAAACATTGTAATAAATATGGTTACAAAGATGAGTACAATAGTCCGAATAATGTAAATAATGTACATAATACTTCATCTCAGAAATATAGACAGATACTGAAAGGCCGAAACGTTGTAATAAATATGGTGACAAAGATGAGGACAATAGTCCGAATAATGTAAATAGTGTATATAATACCTCATCTCAAAAATATAGACAGATACTGAAAGGCCGAAACATTGTAATAAATATGGCTACAAAGATGAGTACAATAGTCCGAATAATGTAAATAATGTACATAATACTTCATCTCAGAAATATAGACAGATACTGAAAGGCCGAAACGTTGTAATAAATATGGTGACAAAGATGAGGACAATAGTTCGAATAATGTAAATAGTGTACATAATACCTCATCTCAAAAATATAGACAGATACTGAAAGGCCGAAACGTTGTAATAAATATGGCGGCATAGATGAGGACAATAGTCCGAATAATGTAAATAATATGGATGTACATATAAAATACTGGTTAAATAGTAGACCAGATTCGATCTACCCCACCAGAGAGTCAAGAAGAAGGGGGATGTTCTGAACTCAGACCCATAGAAGAAGGCAATAGGAATCGACCTGCCTATCTTTCCAAAGAAACCGTCGAAATTCACAAGAAGTGAGAACTGATTGCTTATATATGCGTACTTCTAAAATCAGCGATACCTAATCTATTTCTGCTTTACGAAACGATCGTTTGTCGCAAAATGTTACAGATGTCCTTGATCTTTGTCTGTTCTTGACGACGTGATTAGTGCTTGTCAATATCTGGGTTGAGATTTTCAAGCGAGCGGTGGACAGGACTGACAAGACGAAGTAGAGACAGAGATGTCTTCTTTTTTTTTTGCTGCTTATTGCTTTCGTTACCTTGCAGAAGTTCTTATCAGTCGCGCTAAGAAGTATCGTTATCTGTCGTGGCTTCACGTTTGACAGTAATTGGAGTCATCATTTGAAAATGTACTAGCATACTAACCGTCAAAAATGACAACGTCATTTATGTATAAATCGGCACTTCTGTCAATAATCTGTACAAAATGTTATAAAGTTTAATGTACCTTGTTTTAAGTATAGCTGAAATAACTAATGAGATTTCAGGCATTATTGTAAATCAGTTGGCAAATGTTTTCCGTGAACTGCAAAATCGTATTACCCTTAGTATGGCTAATGATGGAGGACATGTGGAAACTTAAATAAAATTTCAATAAAGCCTTAAAAAATATAGATTTACTTCTTTCTAATCCTTTTTACAAATTATTTCTATCGCAAATACAAATAAAGTTATAAATTTTTTAAAGTGCACACGAACTTTATGGACACCCTGTGTGCGCGCGCGCGCGCGTGTGTGTGTGTGTGTGTGTGTGTGTGTGTGTGTGTGTGTGTGTGTGTGTGTGTGTGTGTGTGTGTGCAAACCAAACCCAAAAGTGGTCACAGCATGATGACTTTTCCTATGAAATAAAAGAGTTGGAATCATTAAAAGATAACCTTGCATAATTCTACATTTAAGGGTCGTCCTGGGTAAGACGATAAACTACACCCGCGTTCTGGGTATGACGATAAGCTACACCCGCGTCCTGGGTATGACGATAAACTACACCCGCGTCCTGAGTAAAACGATAAACTACATCCGCGTCCTGGGCATGATGATAAACTACTTTCAACAGCAAGGCCTCTGATTCGGAGGTTTTCAGGAGCGTGGAACCACCTCTTAATTGCTAGTGTTCCCAGGTCTACACTGACCTTGGGTGGTAGAACATGTTAGGATCTCATCTATGGGCAAATACTTAACCCCCAAACTGGGGTCAAAACACCATGAAAGTGTAAAAATAGGTTTTAATACCAGAAATACTTAGTAAAAAAATATGATTACTAGAAATACATTTTTGGAAAAAAAAACTACCAGCGATACATATTTGAAGGAAAAATGTTTCTAGAAATAGATTTTTTGAAGGAAAAGATGTTACCAGAAATAAATTTTTGGAAAAAAGATCTACCAGCGATACATATTTGATGGAAAAATGTTTCTAGAAATAGATTTTTTGAAGGAAAAAATATTACCAGAAATAAATTTTTGGAAAAAAAAATCTACCAGCGATACATATTTGAAGGAAAAATGTTTCTAGAAATAGATTTTTTGAAGGAAAAAATATTACCAGAAATAAATTTTTGGAAAAAAATCTACCAGCGATACATATTTGATGGAAAAATGTTTCTAGAAATAGATTTTTTGAAGGAAAAAATATTACCAGAAATAAATTTTTGGAAAAAAAAACTACCAGCGATACATATTTGAAGAAAAAATGTTTCTAGAAATAGATTTTTTGAAGGAAAAAATATTACCAGAAATAAATGTTTGGAAAAAAAATTACAACGTTAAAAATTTTGTCGGCATTAAGTACCATATTGAGGTTGATATGCTGTAAAACAAAATCAAAACCAAAACAAACAAATATTTTGGGGTTTATAAATAAAACCAAATACAATTTCACACACCCAAGTGTTAAGCTTATCCTCATGCTAAAGAAAACTCTTCATCACACATTTTCACCAGACGGTGAAAAACGTAAGTAGTTATATTTTCAAAAAGGCGTAACTGGGGCAGTGTGTCTTTTCGAAACATATCTCACCTAAATGGTTTCTTGGAATATTCCGAGCATTTATAAAAAGTTCGCCAGAACCCCATTCCCCTCTTCGTCTCCGTACAGTTTCTTGCTTTCTTTTTACGATTTATAGTGACGCGAAGACAGCAAATGGCGGCTTTTCTCCATGAATAACATGACGAATCCGTAACTGATAAGAGGCACCGTCGTAATCGTTTCTTCTATGCTGTCTGCGAAAAACCATTTATCAGTACAATGAAAGAATCTGTTGATTGCCGGTTATCGTGCTATATGGCGTGCTTACCACTGCTCTTACGTCGGACAGGCTTCTACATTGGTCTCTCGTAGACATTTACGAGGTTATCGAGCTTTGTTATTTCCCTGAAGTCTGGGGAACAAAATTGCCTTAGGGAAACACAGTGAATTATAGGCATCGACAATAGCTTTAATTGGGGTGTGCGTGCGTGTGTATGCATGAGTGTGTGCATGCATGCGTGCGAAATGAGAATTTATACTTATGATAAAATCCAGGTTGTGTGTGTGTGTGTGTGTGTGTGTGTGTGTGTGTGTGTGTGTGTGTGTGTGTGTGTGTGTGTGTCTTTTCGTTTATATATCGGATTGGATTTCCTACATTTTTCAACCGATTTCAACAAAACTTCACGGGACTACGTAAATTTACCTTGCGGTGGTTCTGTCAGCGCCAAAAATTGGAAGAACACAATTGTTTTTGCAAGAAATCAATTTGAAATCACAATTAAGAGGCATCACTGTCGCCAGAATGAAACGGGGACAACTCATATCGAGTTATACTTATAAAACCCATGTTGTTTGTGTGTGTTTGTGTGTGTGTGTGTGTGTGTGTGTGTGTGTGTGTGTGTGTGTGTGTGTGTGTGTGTGTGTGTTCGTTTATATATGGGATCGGATTTCCCTACATTTTCAACCGATTTCAACAAAACACCCAACACCCCTTCCTATTTAAACAATCGCTCTGGCTGTTACCATGGAAATTTTGATTTCAATAATGAATATGCTATTAAAACACGTAAATTTCAGAAATAACTTATTCCCAAAAAGATTTCGCTTGAAGATGGAACAGAGCTTACTTTAATTCAATTTAATTCAAATAATTATATTGAAGTTTTCGGGTCTTGTTTTGAAACATGAGACCTCTTATGTAGCGTGTTGGAATCATATTTTTAAATAAATAATTATATATATATATATATATATATATATATATATATATATATATATATATATATATCGATAGATAGATAATGAAAAGACTGAGGTAGATAGATAGATAGATAGATAGATAGATAGATAGATAATGAAAACACTGACATATATATATATATATATATATATATATATATATATATATATAGATAGATAGATAGATAGATAGATAGATAGATGTGAGTCTGTTTTTATATACTATACTCAAACAGGATTACTCATATACATTTATAAGTTTATTTGGAAAAGAGTCAAGCTATTATAGGTTAGAACTGACAGCTGCTAGTAATAGTCGCAGAGCAAAATTCTTGACGACCTTTCAATAGTCTTTCTCTCAATTACAGATTTCATTTTAGAAGCTAGCAAACCGTCACAATTTGATACCAGGCCAAATTCAGGCACTCTTTCTGATTTCTGACTTCGCAGACAGAATTTAAAAAAAGGAAAAATGTTCTTTGGTCTAACAAACGTGTTGGAAGAATTGAAAAATCTATTTTTGGAATTTGCAGAGGGTCAAGTAGATTAACGGGTACAGAAGAATTATTTTGTAAGCTTCTGTAAGGAGCACATCGTTATGAATAATCAAGAGTGGTCTCCCTTTGATTTGTTACTCTCCTCTTTTAGAGAGCTATTCCACGGCGACTGCTTTTAGCTAATATTCAATTTAATTAATAAATGTTTAGTGATCATCCCGTAGATGGAATATATGAGCAACGAGGAAGATTTAGCAAAAAGTCGAATTAAAAGGACATTAGTAATTAGAACCTAAAATTTATAGGAAACATAATAAGTACTTGGAGAATTTGACAGAGTATACGGAAGAGACGTAACGAATTTGTGTCTATGGATGGCAGAAAAAAGACTCGGTAGTGTCAAGAGGGACAAACATTGAGCTAGAAAGGAAATGACGTAGAGGCAAAGGAAGTGACGTAGAAGAGAACAATGACTGGTTTCAATGGTTCTATTTTTTTCTTTTTTTCGGATGTCTTCATCCATTTTTACGTCGAATTTTCATGGGGGATTGTTAGAATTGTCAAAAATAAAATCACATTTGTTAATGAAAAGAATGATCGTTCCTACTAATGAAAAATAAAATTATGCTCTTGCCTCCCGAATGAACGAGGAGTAAAATTGAGAGTGCCCAGTGGAAACCGCTGTTTATTAGAAGTTCATAACGGCAAATAATGTCGTGAAAAATGAATGTTTATTGATATCACTTATGCATTAGAAAACCTACAAAATCTTTAATATTAAACCGTCTTTTTTTGTTACCACTCTTTTATTCGAAAGGCTCCCTGAAAAAAATTCCTTAATTTCTTGTTGCAGAATTTTAAGTTCTAATAAAATATGTCTTACAACCCTATCACGTTGAAGTTTTGGTTCGCTTACGATCACGGAAGTTAAGCAACGACAAACCTGTTCAGTACCTAGATGGGTGACCGCTTGGTAATGCCAGGTGTTGTAAGTTTCTACAAGCGGTAGGTGTAATGGATAACGGTTCTGGGTTGGGTAGAGTATACTTGGAGTCAGTTGTAACAGTGTGAGCAGTAACTGGACAGTAGCAAAAATAAGAACACCTGATGAAGACCAGATGGTACAACGACCGAAAAGTTGTGATAACAGCAACAAAGATGAAGACAATAATCCGAATGAAAATAGTAATTACACATCGTATTGATGAAACTGAATTCATTAGATCTTGGAAATCAGTCACTGGCCTGATTTTCCACTTTGAAAGTATGCACTATTTCGAATGTCTCTTGTTAGATGGAAGTCATTTTGCGAATTTTCCATGAAGTCATTTTTCTAATGTTCGAAAAGTCACCATAATACCTCAAATCTCTATGTCGTTCTATCTAGTTACCATATGTACAATTTGTCTGAGCGGGGTGGGGGATAAAAATAACAAGATGAGGACAATAATCCGAATGAAAATAGTAATCACACCTCGTATTGATGAAACTGAATTCATTAGATCTTGGCAATCAGTCACTGGCCTGATTTAAAAATGAAGAAAGAAAGATCGTCAAAAGAATTTCCATGAAAATATTTATAGAAAAAGCACAGGGAACCTACGTTACAGCGGTGAGAAATTGATTGAAGCCGAGATGCCAGATCAGGATCGATAACATTACAGATTGCTTTTGGGGTATTGTCAAGAATAGACACATAGCAGAAGCACCAAAGCAGTTCTTTTTTAAGGAATAGAGTTGTACTCATTTATAGTCGATAATATAATTAAGAGTATGTTCTTTGAAATATTATCTTTTCCAAACTGTCCTGATATTTGAAAGTTAAATAGTTGCTCTTTGTAGACCCTTCTCTGGCCATCACCAAAGTCTCAAATGATTTATCGCTTGTCAGGAAACTGAGAAACATTATGGCATTCTTTCTATTTTGCCTCTACATCCGCCAACAACCTGTCAAATTCCGCACCAACTCATATATTTCTTTTTATCTAACACGTCCGTCTTCTCCGTATCTAACCCTAGGGCTTTCAAATATTGGACAGAATTGCAATCTCATTTTTCCTTTCAATTACTGGACTCTTTCTGAGGGTCACGTATAGTTGACAGACTTCTGATATAACATCCTTTTGAAATAAACTCCGGCCAGATAATGTTGTTGTGGTTGCTTTTGTTATTTTCAAGTTTTAATTTTATTTCTTCAACTTCTGAATAATATACCGACTATATTTGTCTAGGGATTAGTTAAGCATAAACGCTGGGTTTCCGGTTCCTTCTAAAGTCTACTTCAACTCTATACTTCTGATATCTCCACCCAAAACGCTAACTTTTATTTACTATTGATATACTTATTTTCTTGGTCTTTCCTCAAGTGTAGATAGGTTCGACTATCGCCTGCATCCCGGCCTTTTTAACAGGATTGGAGATTTAACACTTGTTTCCTGTTTCTTCTAAAGACTTTTCCTTCTCTTCCACTTCCGGTGGCACCTTGCGTCTTGGGCGGGGGCATTATCTTCTTGCTTGGGACAGTCTCTCTTACGCTGTAACCCTCTACCTCGAGTAGCTGTTGGGCCTTGTGCAGGGTAAACGTCAATGTAAAATATATAACTATTTCTGTTATAGACATTATCATAGACAGATTGCAAGTTAATGGGGTCAGATTGATTGTAATGTAGGTGTTTCAGAAAACTTTTACTTATTTTTTGCCCTTTATTTTTTATTTTGATGTGTTTTTCTTTTTCTTTAGAATGTATTCGAATATATTTCAAAGAATATCATCTTTATATTCTGAAAAAATATATTCTTTATATATAATATATAAAACTTGTCACGCATGTCGTCAATTCTCTCAAAAATGTCTGACCTCTTATCTGTATACAAAAAAAGAATATATAATAGGATTTATGAATTTAAGCCGAGTACTAGATTGCCGATATGTTTTTATCATTTTACATTTGAAATGGCTACATGTCACCGTAAGTTCTATGATAACAGTTTCTTCTATCGCACTTTTCACTTATGGAAATTTGTTCCAGGTTCCTAGTCAAGTTTTATCTTCTAAAATTTAAATGCAATGTCAATCGCTATCTTCTGTCTTCTTAATCCTTGTTTTTTATTGTCCTGTCTCCTTAAAAGTGATTTTTATCATATTCTCTAACACTCAGAAAGTTCTTGCATTTTAGTGGCTTTACTCTTTTGCTTGGAGTAAAATGATTAAAAAAATAAAAAAATCTCAATCTTTTCTTTACATTACGATCTTAAAGATCTTAAAGAAGACAATATTTCTATCAGATGCCGGACACAAACACAAAGAGCAACACCAAATAAAAAAAGAAATTTCTTTGAAATCTTCAAACAGTAACAACAACAAAAGTGAGTAGCAAATGTAACTGGGAGGGAAAATAATTATTTAATCAAAATGTTGTCACACACAGTGTTTTAAACAAAAGGTTAGGAAGGAAACTGCCATCAATACTAGAAAGTGTATGGTAACAGTAACTGAGACTTACGTAGTTAAATTTCCTTGAAAACTATTTTAAGATTATTTTGAATTTCAACCGGCAGTAACACTAAAGCTTCGATTAATGATTGCCGAATGTTTTCATCAGGGAAACGGATATCTCATCATAACTATTACTATTACGTTTATAGAAACTTCAGTGTGGTGTAACAGTTAGCAAGGTTGACTCCCTAGATCAGTTATGACTGTATAGTGGGTTCGATCCTCACTGGATGCTCCAAACTTTCGGCCTTGTGCCATATCTAAGCTACACTTAGAGAATCGTCTGGGCAACTCGATATGGTTTAATGGTTAGATAGCTTGTCTCGCCAAAACTGTTACGACTGATTAGTGCGTCCAATCGATAATGATGCCTCATAATTCCAGCCTTGTGCCACATCTAAGCTACGCTTAGAAAATTATGAGTGTTCGTTTTTTGTATATGTTTTCCTTTTTTTTATACGTACATCGATATATTTTAAAACTCAGCATGAAATTTAATCTTTTTTTATTATTTATTATTACTTTTATTTTTTATTCTAAATAATACATCGATTGAATGATGAATAAAAGCGATTTTATGTCATTACACTCCATGAATTTAATGGCTGTCATTACGATGCCGATGACAAACGCCACCGGAAGCAATAATTTGAGGGATGGATTGAGCTCCAGAAAAAATTGTAAGTTATTGCTTCTAAAAATATCGCGTCTAGAAATCTGGAGTTCTAAGATGAACCATTCCTTAGACGCTCTTTGTTTTTTCAAAATTCCGAGCAGGTATAAAGTTTCATTCAAATTGAACACTCGGAATAGATGACCTCCGCTGGCTTTCCGAATCCAGCCCATTTTTTTATCATAGGAGGATAACTTCTCTCTGGAAATCCTTTGTTAATGTCACACCGTTTTCTTTTTTTCTTTTTTTTTTAATAAGATACACATACCTTTTGCTGAAAAACATTCCCCACTCAATATTCTGTAAAAAATACTTACTCCCCAAAAGACTTTCCTCACCATGTGGAGTAATCGATCGTCAAACTACTAGAGCAGGGTCATATTACATCAAAAGCTCTAAACATTTTGGTCAGCCGTGGTGTCCATGGGGGGGGTAACTCAAGAGCTCATATTTCGACCAGAAAGTGAATAAACGAATGAACACAGTTTACAAGTCATTATGCTTCATGACTCAACCACTGTACTGCCAAAACAAGTTACGTCAAAAATACCTAACGGGCCTGGGGTCGGCTTCTGTATGAATCTTACACTGTTGGTTCCAAAAGTTTACTTTGGGCCATCTGGATTACCAAAATCAGTCTGGTGATGGATGCAAGTTGTCATTGAAAAACAAAGTTCGAAATTCAAGTCACTTGAAGAAGGCCGGGGCGTACAACGGCCGAAACGTTCAGAATATGACAATAAAGACGAAGTCAACAGTCCGAACATTGCAAATAATGTAAATAATTACAATACCTCATCTCAAAAATAGAGAGAGATATCGTTATAACGTTTATAATTTTCTGGTTCAAAACAATCAATTCTTTTGTTTCGACCTGTTATTTGATTCGCCATAAGTTAGCAGAAATTCGATTATTTCACAATGTATTTACGGAGATAAATGTTACAAAAAATCACTGATCAACAGAGAATGATCGGTTAACGTCGTATCAACTGGGGTTAAATAGTCTGTGTCGGATTCATTGTATTGATTTACATATATTTTTTTTTAAATTTAGCATTCAACAATATTTGTCTCAAAGATATTAACGGGAAATATATCACAATTTTGATGCGTTCTATACACGACATATTTTGATAATAAATCGAAAAATTCGAGACTTTTACAATGTATTATCATTTTGTTCTCTGGCATAGAAATTCAGTATTAGTGTTTTTCTTTTAGACAAATATACGCATGTATAACGTTTGCGGAAGAACACACAAATTTCATTTGTTAATAACTGCAATAGAAAAATGTAATTATAATATAATTTTGTCTGTTTAGTCCGTCAATAAGCTTGCACGTTCATTAGCGCCTACCATCAGATAAATAATGAACCATCCCGATTTGATTGCAAGAAAAGGTTAAAATAAAAGATATATCGGAAACGTTTCGGCCTTTCAGTATCTGTCTGTATTTCTGAGATGACGTATTATGTACACTATTTACATTATTCGTACTATTGTCCTCATCTTTGTCGCCATATTTATTACAACGTTTCAGCCTTTCAGTATCTGTCTGTATTTCTGAGATGACGTATTATGTACACTATTTACATTATTCGTACTATTGTCCTCATCTTTGTCGCCATATTTATTACAACGTTTCTTCGGGTGGTTACAATGTCGAACTGAACCCTTTATTTCGCTCACTGGGGAAGACTGTTCTGGTTCCGCGTGCCATGATTAATGGATGTCATTTATCAGTTATCTCCTGTTAATTTCCCTCTGAAAGTTCTCATCAGAATAACTATTTCTCCAACATGTCTTGTATGCATTGTCAACTCAGAAATGACTGAACTGACAATACCAACACAGGACTTGTTGGTTGAACTAGCTATTCTGACGATTTAAATTTCGATTTTGATTTTATATAATTTATATGTTCTGTTATAAAATACATTGAACTCTTTTTGTGGATCCGGTTTAATATTTTATATTATAAGAATTCACTTGGATTATATACCAAGGGATTATTACACACATACACACACACACACACACGCACACACACACACACATATATATATATATATATATTATGTTTATATATATATATATATACACATATATATATATATATATATATATATATATATATATATATATATATATACATGTACACACACACATGAAGATGCTTATATTAATCGAAAATAATCGAAAACATTTTTAAGCCCGTCCTCATACAAAACAAGACTTTATTTTGCTTTTTATAATTTGTAAACAAATTATGGTTTTTTTCTTGTCTATTATTTGGTAAACAATTTGACTAATTTTAATTTGACAGAAAAAATAATAAAAAACAATCACAACATTATCAAACTCTCCGAAGTCACGTATTTCTGACAAACTTCTCATCTGAAATAAGATCTAAATAAATACTGTCAACTTCATAACAATGCTGACTGCATTCTACTCTAAAATATTACACTATCTGGTATGCATGAGAAACTGAACCGGCGTGTCGAATAATTTCAAAGATATGCATACAACGAAAAATAACTCTGAGAAGATTATTGCAGATTAGTGGACGCAAATGTATGTAACATCGTCGCAGTCCGTAAAATATGACTCTGGATTTTAATTGTGATCTTCCAATTTTTATTTAATATTGACCAAAGATAACTTATTGTTTTATTCTAATCAAAAAATATGTTTATGCATACCGTCGATAGTATCAAGTATGACCAGATTATGATAGCAAAAACGACGTAATCAAATTGAACGTTCCTCAGTGTTGATAGAATAGAATAATTAAGCTTACACCCCCGGTATGATGAGTTCCATAAATCATCTTGTACGTGCCGTTTTTCTTCAGGGCGTTGGCGATCATGACTCTCCACAATTTCCTGTCCTTTGTAGCTTGTAATAAATGTTGTCTTTCTGCTATCTCTTCTAAAGATTGCTCGACCGTCCATTTACTTAAAGTCGCAGGGGTAGGTGGTGTTTTGTTTTCTTGACCCTCTTGCATTCAATCTGTCCTGTTAGTAGCAAATTTTCCGTCAAATATCTGTCTATATTTCTGAGATGAGGTATTATGTACACCATTTACATTATTCGGACTATTGTCCTCATCTTTGTCGCCATATTTATTACAACGTTTCGGCCGTTGTACGCTCCGGCCTTCTTCAGGTGGTTGGAATGTCGAACTTAATCCTTTATTTCGCTCACTGGGGTATACTGTTCTAGTTCCACGTGCCATGTTTAATGGATGTCAGTTATCAGTTATCTCCTGTTAGTGAGCGAAATAAAGGGTTCACTTTGTGCTACCTTCCGGCATGCTTCTGTAGAACTATTTTCTCTTGCTTCGTGCCACTTTTTCATCTTTGAGGTGATTGTCCAACGCTCACTGCTATATAGGACTGAGATTACATAACAGTTTAGTACTTTTTTCTTTGTTTCTAGCGAAAGTTTCCTGTCACTTAATTCTTTGCTTAGCTTTTGGAACGCATCTTTTGCCATATTTCCAATGCGCTTTCACTTACGGATTGTCACACTTTCCGTCCTCTGTTAAAACACTTCACAGATATTTAAATTATGGGTCTTTCTTGCCACACATATAAAATGAATAAAATAACAAACCATAAATTAATAACATTTCCTAGATTTCATCGGATAACCCATTAGCAATATATCTCTAGATAAGCGAAGGACATGCGACAGTAGATGATATCGCATCAGTTATAAAGTGGTAACAAAAAAAGGATTTAGATATGAAATAAGTTATAAATATTTATGTGGGATTGACTGATGCAAAAGGAATGTTTTTTTTTATGGTTTTTCTTTTTTGTTTGTTTTATCATTGGTAATGTTAGACAAGAAATATCAAAGTGTGAAGCCCAGTCGCTGGCAATAGTCGTTGATTTTGTCCACGAACTTTCATGTGCAAATCTCAAGCTGATCAAATGTTGTGAATGACAGGGAGATGTGGTGACCTTTTCGGCTTGTTAACATTAACCATAATCATATCTAAAGTGGAATGACCCGAAAATAAAATGCTTTCACTGAGTAATTCCAAATCAACACTTTTAGATACACACACACACACGCACACACACTCACACATATATATATATACACACACGCACACTCACACACATATATATATACACACACGCACACACACATACATACACATATATATATATATATATATATATATATATAATTTGATCCTTTTAAAACCCTTTATTCTGCATTCAACATCATCACTTGATAAGACATCAGAAGTGGTGAAACAAAATGGCTATTTTTGAAGTGATTTTATAACATATTTATGTCATAATTTTCGAATAAATAATTATATATATATATATATATATATATATATATATATATATGTAAGCAAATATATGGATATAAATCCGACAGTATGAAGAAAAATATATACGGAAAAAACAAACAAAAATCCTTATATATAATTATGTTGTTTTAATGATAATATGTCAACGTCGGACGTTTCGGTCTAGACCATCTTCAGGAGATATTGTCATGTTGTATTGATAATGTTATAATTTATGAATATGTCCTGAAGATGGTCTATTAGACCGAAACGTCCGACGTTGACATATTAACATTAAAAAAACAACATAATTGTATATAAGAATTTTGTTTGTTTTTTCCGTATATATTTTTCTTCATATATATATATATATATATATATATATATATATAGATAGATAGATAGATAGATAGATAGATAGATAGATAGATAGATAGATATTTTTTTTATCTCTTTGGGCAGTTTACCATGACGATCCGTGTAGGTGAAACCTAGGTAGGTTTATCTGGCTCATTAGGTTTATATCAGGTTTGTTCGACTTAGTGTATTGAGCATTTTACATAGTTATTTTTACTCGTTTTGGATTTTTTTTTCTTTGGACTGTGAGCTTGAATTCTGGACGAATGTTTTCGCCTCAATTTCATGTTCTTCGTTCTTTCTTTTTTTTATCCCTCATTTTTCCTTGGGCATTGGTTTGTTCAATTAAAGCCGAAATACATAAGGTTTTTCCAAGCGAGTACTATATATATATATATATATATATATATATATATATATATATATATATATAGTCATCCACAGACTGTTCCGCTGTATTACAGTTCCGCAGTGTGGCTAGACGTCCGATTGCTTCAAGCCAGGATTGAAACCCGACTGATTTGACATGTCAGATATAACAACCTTAGATACCATCGTCGCACGACAGGAAAGGAAGGGAATTTTAACTATCGAAATGCGCCAGCGACTCTAACACAATTTATATTTGATGAGTACTGCTTATTAGCAGTAGGAGCCACTGTTTTTAAAAACCCGTTTCCCTAGAGAGCTCAACCGGATTTCCGGGGAACATATAGTCACCCACAGGCAGACTGATTCGCAGTATCACAGCTCCTCAGTGTGGCTAGAGTCCGATTGCTTCAAGCCGGGATCGAAACCAGGATATATATATATATATATATATATATATATATATATATATATATATATATATATATATATATTCTGTGTGTATATGTATGTGTTAATATCGATGTATTTGCGTTATTCGAAGAATTACACCGGTTGTTTGAGTTTTGTTACCAAATCTATCAAGTTGCCTGTCTCCACATCTACTTAATTCATATATCCATATTTGTAGATGTATATTTTTACTTCTATATATATATATATATATATATATATATATATATATATATATATATATATATATATATAAAGATGGACATAAAGATGGACATACGGCGGCACAGTCTGCTTTATGCTTAAACGCAATCGATGTCCTGGCGATTACGCTTAAGCATGAAATAGCCTCTCGCCGTTGGATGTTGACCTTAATGTCCACTTTTATATTTACATACGCTCTATCCGCGATATCGTGCACTTTAACTCATAAATATATCATGCCATTAAACTATATTTTTATTATATATATATATATACATATATATATATATATATATATATATATATATATATATATATATATATATATAGTTTTAAGGTTTGCTATATTTATGGAATAAAGTGCTCAATATCATAGATAGAGCGTTTGTAAATATAGACATAAAAGGTACACAGAAGTCAACACTCAGAGGCGACAGGCTGTTTCATGCTAGACACAATCGTCATGCCGCGAGTCTGACGATTGCGTCTAGCATGAATCATCCTGTCGCCTCTGAGTGTTGACTTCTGTGTTCAATATATATATATATATATATATATATATATATATATATATATATATATATATATATATATATATATATATATATATATATATATATGTGATGATCTTCGTGGTAAAATTATGAATGATAGACGGTGCTTCCCCTGCCAAGAGACACGAAGGTTCGAATCCTGCTAGAGGACACTTTCTATTTATTAAGTTTCCTCGACTACGCAGGCGGTTAGACGATAGAAATACTGTTTAAAATCAACGGAGCACCGTCTTAAATTCTGGTATATATTAAAAATAAACTTTGAAAAAAAAAAAAAATATATATATATATATATAGTAGGAGGGAAACAAATTCGTATTATTTTAATGTATTTCCAACTAATGAATAAACATATTTTTCATATAATTAACTGTACACAGATGTATAATAACTAAATATGAATAGAAAACAGAAGAAAATTTGATTTAATAGAAATAAATCCCATTTATCCATTAAATCGTGAAAAAAGTATTCGTACATTATAAATGCCAGATATTAAAAATTTTGAATTCCTTTAATACTCTAGATTATTCAAGCGGAATATTCTAGAATATTCCAATAATGTATCAGTAGTTATTTTTAGTCTAAAAATACAAACAGAACATTCTGTAATTGATACTCGTGCAAGAAGATTATCATCATGGCAAGAAGTAAAGAACTGGCAAATTGCCCCTCCCCAAAAAAAACCTGATTTATTAAGAGCTTCAAATGTCAGGAAATTGTGCCATGATCGACAACGTCCTGAAGGAACTCGGCACATAGAAAAAGATTGGACTTCTTGAAGATTTCCTTAAATTCCTTGTAACGGAACCAAAAAAGAAAAACAATCATAACTTCTTAGAAATACCCTTGTTATGACTCCAGCACCCTATACATTCCTCAGTCTCTCTTGACATCAGTATAATTTGTGGGGGGGAAACAAATATACGTACACTGATGCATAATAACTAAATATGCATAGAACACAGTAAAATTCTAGTCTAATAGAAATAAATCCCAGTCATCCATTTTTCTAAAATTGTTCTTATATATTTATACATTGTTTTCATATACAGATCAAATACAGTAGATGCGTTCCTTTTAAGTTCCAAGAAATCACCTATTATTGGTGCCTTTGCTTGTCTTTTACAAGAACTTTTAGAGTAAGGTTCTAAGACGCATAGATGACATTCTTTTATTATATTCTACTCAAAGCATTTGGAGGCAAGGTGGGGTAATTGATATCGGCTTGGATTGAGGAATCGGAGATCCGAGTTCGAATTCCAGTCGCATCCATTACATTCACTTACGTGCTAATACCCTTGGGAAATAGCAGGACAGACTGGTTTCTATAGCCTTAGATTGCAACTGGATTGGTATATCCTCTCCTTTGGACTCTGCTAGCAAGGTCGAGAGGGGGAACTAGATGTCTGGACAGCCCTAGTTCTCCATATATCCTGCCCAGGCTCGTAGTGCACCACGCTACTCCATCGTCTCTCAAGACAGACGGATGCCGACAACTCAAAGTATTCTACCTCAGCATCCTCAGAAAATGTAACCCAAAATAGGTAAAGAACATAAATAAATTGACTAATCATTTAAACTTCACAGCCCACAACATTAGAAAACTAGCTTCCATAATCCCAAAATAAAAAAACAAACTAGACACCACCGACAACACTTCTAACAACAAGACACAATCATAAGCCTACCTTCTAACACACTTTCGATATTTACCACCACACCCAAGACAATTGGAGATATAATTAGGAAGAAAAACAAATCCAACAACAACTAAGAGTTAAATACTTATCAAATAAATCCCTTTCAATGTAAAAGTATTTATATCGGAGAAACGTCACGAGACCTAAAATCTCGTATCTACAAACATAAAAGAGATTTACGCTTAGGCAGCCATTAAAATTCGCTTTTAATAAACAGGAACAAACCTAGCCATAGCTTTGATGTTACAAATGTCACCCTAACTGACAAAGGACAAAATTATTACTTCGAAAGATTACTCATAACAATATTATCTTCTATAAACATGCGTTAAAAACATTTTATTACATCACGAACCTTTATTGAATCCGTTTTTAAAGTTTATGACGTATGTTTATCTAAAACAAACGCTATGTGGGTAAAAACGTTCCCAAATCAACATGCGGAAAACCACTACAAGACATATACACATACACACATAAGAATATGCATTATCATCAGAATACCACACAGAGTAGCTAGAATCATTATGCACTTACATACATCAAACAATATTTACGGTTTTTCAGTTAGGCTTCGCAACCGTTAATTGCTTGGAACTTCGAAAGAACGTGTCGTCTCTCCTTGATTTCGCAACGCTACAAATTATATTAACGCTTGTTTAACAAGTCGAATGCACGTGAAACCTGACTAACCAATAAAAATCAAATTTATTTTTTGTTTTTCTCTATATGTCATAATCTAATGAAGACTTAGTAAAAGTGAAACATTTTAGATTGAAAACATTATCCGCTCTTATATATATATATATATATATATATATATATATATATATATATATATATATATATATATATATATATATATATATATATATATATATATATATATATAAGTATGTGTGAAATTTATTCATAAATAATGCAATACTTTCGGTGTTTCAGTCAGGCTTGGAATTCGTTAATTTCTTGGGACTTCGAAAGCACATGTCATCTTTCCTTGAATTGCTGTTGTCATAAATTATAATAAAGCTTGTTAAACAAGTCATATCCATGTGAAATCTGATTAACCAATGAAAATCAAACAACGCAAAAATAAAAAATACCCGAATTTCTTTTTTCTTTTTCTCCATATCTCATTCTTTAATTGATAAATGTTTCCTATTTATTCTTTTTCTTGCCATTCTGTTGAATTCCTATCTATATTCAATATGTATCCCAATGCAGTCTTTAGTGTACATTCCTGTTTTAGTTTGTTTTTATTTTGTTTTGTAGCAATTGAATCTTTTATTGGTTTTGAAGTAGCTTTAATGCATACAGAAGCACATGTATAATTTCTATCTGGACGAGAAAAAACACAAATCAACAAAATTTTTATTCACTTACGTCCATCAAACAATATTTACAGTTTTTTCAGTTAGGCTTCGAAACCGTTAATTTCTTGGAACTTCAAAAGTTCGTGTCGTCTCTCCTTGATTTCGGAACGCCACAAATTATGCTAACGTTTGTTTAACAAGTCGAATGCACCTGAAACCTGACTAACCAATAAAAATCAAACAACGCAGAAGTAAAACTACCAGAATTTATTTCTGTTTTTTCTCCATATGTCATAGTCTGCTGAATATTTAGTAAAAGTGAAACATGTTAGATTCATAAATGTATCAGTTTTTTCTTTATCTTGTCACACACACTATTTTTTAAAAACTTTAAACAGTGTGTATTACGCTTATCGATCTGCAGATTCGATCTAAATAAAGTAAATGTGTTCTTTGGCCAAAATCGATTCTGCTTCCCACTTTGTAGAAAAAATAGCTACATTTTGTTATGATATGTATTAACGGTCAGCCACGAAGCGTATCACTTGTTACTATATTCTAATTGTATCTTTTATTTTCATGCATGTGTGTGTATGTAGTAACAGAAGTCTGTTTTCCCAGGCTTTAAAAGAAACTTCAAATTGCACTTAACATTTGAAATCTGTGAGAGCCTCTAAAAGCTGAGCTGAAATTTTAATTACCTACCGGAAAACAAAGGAAAAACACAATGGGAATATCGAAATTATTAATTTTGATATTTTATCCTCACTAAAATCTTTAGTGTCCTATTAATTCATTTGTAAAGACCACTTTACGTTTTTCAAGTTAATTCTGAAAGCAATTTTCGGCAAGCGTGAATATGGATATGTCCATCCTATTTAATAAAACACACAAACGCACAAACAT
>CAHIKZ030004601.1:1385000-1410000 GCA_903632075.3 Acanthosepion pharaonis
TATATATATATGTTTAAACATATATTATTAAATATATATATATATATATTTATATATTAAATATATATATATATTTAAAATATATATTAAATATATATATATATATATATATACACACACACATATATATATATATATATATATATATATATATATATATATATATATATATATATATATTAAAAATATGCTGCAAACGTTTTTGGTTGTAATGTATTTATTGAGAAAAAATATTATACTTTGTTTTATATAATTTCACGACACGTGTTTCTGGTCTGGTCTCGCAACCGTCTTCAAAATTAATTATTTTTAATATATATACTTTCACCTGAAGATGCGAGACCAGAAACCAAAAAACGTTTACCCTCTTCTTTTTAATATACAACATATTTCTTTTATATATATATATATATATATATATATATATATAAGATATGTCTCATTAAATAATTTAGGCAAGCTTTGTCTACTTATTTTTAATAGGACCCTCTCATAATTCTGGGCAAATTTCTTAGTGTCCCGAAAGAAAATTACCACACTGATGAGTATTCATTTTATTCTGAGTACTTTCGACATTAGCACAATGTCATCATCAGAGTGTTATTTTTTATAAGGCAAAAAAATTGTTGTGTCCATCTGAAAATAAAATTTTTAAGTGTGAAGAGAAAATGCTAAGGTTATGCACTGTATTTTTTTATTTTATCATGAAAACATTCGTGCAAGCGTCAAGGGGGGTAACTAAGTTATTGAAATGTCTAAATATTTTTTAAAAAAAAGAAAAAATATAATTCAAACTATGCAAGGATACTATTAAAAAATAAATGGACAAACTCTAAGTTATTTAATGAGACATGTCTTAATGAAAACATGGTGCCAAAATATACGGATCATATATATATATATATATATATATATATATATATATATAGCTGCCTCTACTAGGGTGACTGGCCAAACCCTCAGGTACATTAAACCTGTGGTTTATACTGCATCTATGCTGAGCAGACCTTAGTTACAGTTTCTGGGATAGAGCGTATTATCTAAAATGTTCAACAATCTGAACAACGCCAGCACAATCAAACCCTCGGCCACGATGACTTGTGACTTCGTGCTAGCACAGCTATCGACGGCCCCTTCTACCCACTTTCACTCACAAGGCTTGGGTCAACCAGTGGTATGATTTTTCCCTCTTTTCCCCTCCTCCTGACAAATCAATTCTGTTGAAATTCGAACCTGGGTCTTATGGTCAGAAAGCGACAAATAATTACTTATCTACATCTTGGTATCTTTCCAATCGTCACATTCCCAAATCATATATATATATATATATATATATATATATATATACGTACTGTAATCCGTTAAATACAACTAAACACATAGGGAATGCATCCTACCAGATTTTGTTCCAAAATATAGAATACTCTGCGTGTATGTGCGCGAAGGAATGAGTGTGTGCACACGTGTATGTGTGAAGCCATAACATCTGTATTGCATATGGATTTATTATATGAGTTTTCTTATTTTAACTCACTATGTATGTTTTTAAGGACAAAATAGTATTAAAATAACGTATTTTCATGATTTCTCTATTACATTTCATTCATATATATATATATATATATATATATATATATATATATATATATATATATATATATATAATAATCCTCAAAATCAAATTTTGAGTAGATATATTCAGGACAGCCCTGAATCTATGTGACCCTCCGAATCCATGATCACGCCCCCCCACTCTACACCCTCTCAATTTTCATAACATAGTATTCATATAAAATACAAAATATAAAAATACAAGTAAAATATAAAATATAAAAATATATATAAAATATAAAATATAAATATAAAATATAAAATATAAAATACAAAAATATATATAAATCTAAAAATATAAAAATATATATAAATATAAAATATAAAATATAAATATAAAATATAAAAATATATATAAATATAAAATATAAAATATAAAATATAAAATATATATAAATATAAAATATAAAATATAAATATAAAATATAAAATATAAAAATATATATAAATATAAAATATAAATATAAAATATAAAATACAAGTTTTATAGTAACCTAATTATGTACAATAATGGATGATATGCAATATAGGTCAACAACTAGAAAAATTGAAAATAAATACAAAGTTTCTAAATACAAATTAGACACTTGTCATAATAGATCATTCCATCTTAAATAAATCAACAATGGAAGAATTTTAACACATTCAACCCTATGAATAAAAAATAGTATATTGTATATAGCGCTTTTTATGTGCTTCCATACATCGTTTTACAATTCAACCGCAAGCCATAATTACATATTTCGTTGCGAATCTGTGCTTCCATACATCGTTCTTCAATTCAGCAGCAAGCCATAATTACACATTTTGTTGCAAATCTGTTCTTTCCATACATCGTTTTACAATTCAACAGCAAGTCGTAATTACATTTTTGTTGCGAATCTGTGCTTCCATACATCGTTTTTCAATTCAACCGCAAGCCATAATTATACTTTTTTTGTAGCGAATCTGTGCTTCCATACATCGTTTTTCAATTCAACCGCAAGCCCGTATCTATTTTTTGCCTGTTTGACATGCTCACATTCTTCCGTTTATCTTTCAAGGTTTTTTTTTCTCCCTTTCTTCTTAACCTCTATAGTTTTGCTTTCTCTTTTCTGTGACCCATCTCTAACCTCCCCAATTAGATAATTTTCTCTTTGTTTACGCTTTTTGTCCGTCCACTGTCTTCTTCGTCAAAACTGTCGCCAGCCATCGGTAACTAGTCAAGTTATCTTGACTGGTCAGCCAAACAAGATATTGTTTATTGGCTACCTTGGTGTAATTTTGTGCTTGACAGTAAAGAAATAAAAGCAGGACGTTTTATGTGCGTTTCCAAAAACAGGTCGATTATCTTCTTCCCAGTCTCGCTAATGTAACGTGGCACCCAGTAGACGACGGACGGACAAGGTGTCTGTCCAAAGTGAAGACCTCCTAATTTGGCAATGAATTCCAATCCTCTCTCTCTCTCTCTCTCTCTCTCTCTCTCTCTCTCTCTCTCTCTCTCTCTTCCTCCCTTAATAGGAACGCACATAAGGTACGAAAATGAATACAGTGTAACCCGGATATAAGAGACCCGGATATAAGAGAAACCCGAATATAAGAGAGATTTTCTCTGGTCCCAAATTAGAGCCTGTGTTAATGTATACATATAGACCAAACCCGGATATAAGAGAAACCCGGATATAAGAGACTTCTTCTCCGGTCCCGACAACTCTCTTATATCCGGGTTACACTGTACAAAGTTTTAGGAATCCAATTCTCGTCTTTAACGCAGTCTCCTTACTTCTCAATAAAATAATATATGTTCTTCATTGGCAACAGAAAGTTCTTTAGCATAACCACGCAAAACATACGAAAGCATGCAGAAAAGTCTTTGATTTCACATCAAGAGTTCTCAGCATAATCCTCTTTTCTCAACTGTGGTGTCCCACCTGTGAATGAGAGAATATAACCCCCCACCCACTTGTAGTATGCTTGCATTTTTAGCAACGTGTCAACTTCCGTTTTCACCTCATCATTAGTTGTCAGTGGTTGTCTTGACAGTTGATTTTTTTTCTCTTTTTCACGGACTGTGTGAAGACAAGACACTCAAACAGCAGATATGAAACAGAATGCTCTACTATAGACACATTTCTAGAAAAACGGTAATAATCTTATTTGTTAATGACTTATGAAACCCCAAAACACTCAAAGAACATTGGTCAATTTATATTCACATACTTCAAGAAAATGAGAATAGTGTTCCGGATCGAAGAAAAATCAAATTTTAAAAATTTAAACAAAAGACTTTAGCCAAGAATTTCAAAAAGAAAGAAACACACACACACACACACACACACACACACACACACACATATATATATATATATATATATATATATATATATATATATATATATATATATATATATATTCAATGAAAACAAACACCTTCAAAACTTAAGGGTCTATTGCTTATAATTTATTTCCCCAGGGAATTTCTTTTTCCTGGCTCATCAGACCGCACTTCGAAGAGTGAATATATATATATATATATATATATATATATATATATATATATATATATATATATATAAGTTAAACCTAAAGAGCCAGACAAACCTACCAAGATTTCATCTAAACGTATCGTCAGGGAAGCCAGCCTTCCCTGATGATCCGCTTAGGTGAAACCTTGGTAGGTTTGTCTGGCTCTCTAGGTTTAACTAAGTCTGCTCTACTCATTGTATTGAGCACTTTATTTAGTTATTTTGGGTACTCGCATCGGGTTTTTTTTTCCTTTCGGCTAGCATACATGTTCTTGGTTCTTTCTTTTTTTATACTTTTTTCCCCCTTTGGTATTGGTCTGTTTATTTGCAAATAAAGACACCGAAGGTTTGTCGAGCGAGTATAGTTTCTTATACTTATAAGACTTATATAGTTTCTTATACTTATAAGACTTCTATATATATATATATATATATATATATATATAAACAATAAAGTCCCAAATCATCTCATATGGGAATTGGCTTTTTCGGCAGACGAAAATATAGGTCGTTTGACTTATCAACCTCGTTGTGGACTGAGTTCGTGTCAGAAATAGAAATTTAACTGTGATTGCTAAAAAAATGTCGACATTTCGAAAAACTAATACAGATTTATCCATTTCAACGAAAGGAGATGGATAAATTCTGACAGAAACATTGAAATGATAAAATTCTGTATTATTTTTTTTAACATTTTCTTTCACTGTTAAATTTCTATTTCTGAGACGAACTCAGACCACACTGGGGTTGATGAGACAGACGACCGATATCTTCGTCTGAGGAAATAGGCTATTCCACATATGAAGTGATTTTGGATTTTATTGCTTATTAATTATTTGCTCTGTAATAATAATAAATACATTGAGTTCTTTTGTGGATAAGTTTTAATATTTTATATTAATGGGATCCACTTGGATATATATATATATATATATATATATATATATATATGATGAAAAAGTATCTGGATTGGTGCTATAAAAAGAAAACTACAACACATTTCAATTCAGCATTTAGTCTCCGTTGATGTAATCACCTTCTGAAACCACACACTTTATTCAACTTCGTTTCCACTAATGGAAGACTTCCTGAAACTGTTTTTGGGGATAGCGAATAGCTGCCTTATTACATTCTCTTGAATTTTTTCGATGTCTTGGAATCTTGTTCTCTTCAAGAGGAATTTGATTTTTGAAGAGGAAATAGTCCCAAGAGATGTGATCTGCAGAATAGGGTGATTGTTGGACATGCGAAATGTTGTGGTTGGTTAAAATCTACAGCACAAGCCATGGTCACTGATGGAACTTCTGTGGTGTGGTGTGACAATTAAACTATATACACTTTCCTTACAAACACTGCTGTGGACAACAGAAGCGAGCGAGAAACTTATAACTCAATGTGCCTGTGCAACAAAGTTCAAGATCTATATGTACGAAGCGGCTTTTCTCTGCTTACATTAGCTCAGTTACCATAAAAACAATTTCACACACATGAATTGTACGAGTGTTAAAACCTGTCGAAGACAGGATATCCCTCTAAAAATCTAAAAAATGTAATGGCAATGGCTCATCTCAAAATAACATTCAATAAGTAAGGCCGGAGAACACATCAGCAATCAAAACCCGAATTATAACAACAAAAAGAAGCTGTCTATAAAACTCTTGAGCAAGGATATTCACATATCTCTGACGAGCAGACAACGTGGAAAGTCGAAGGCGACAGCAAAAATCAGTAGTTTATTAAATGATGGAGTTCTTATAATGATATTCCATTAGCATCTCGTTAGAGAGCGTATTAGAGCATTGCACCTGTTTATTGAAGCAAATACATGTAAAAATCGAACACTGTAACGGCTTTAAAATAATTAACAACGGCAGTAATTAATGTCTTCCGTAATTAAAAAGCATGACAGTTGATGGGCGTTAATCTTTTGAAGAGTTCGTTTAAATTGTGAAACAGGTGTTGATGAGATTGATGGTTGAATTAAATCGACAGCCCGCATCAGTTCACAACATGTCTTTCCTACCCGTCACCCCAGATATATCGATCTAAAACAAAAACGAAAAGAGACAAGATCCCTATGCATTTATTCGTGAGCAAACGATTGAGAAGATGGAAAACTGACGCGTAACGCGTTTCGTTTGGAGAAAGATATTCTTCAAGCAAAATAACGTTTTTATTGATGGTAGTTTTCTTATATATGTTAAAAAAAATAAGGCAACTTAAGGGGAAATACATTTCTTTTTGGTTTCAGTTGACATAAAAACGTTGAATATTGCGGGGATTACCCCTTCCTTGTCTGCCAAGGCGTCCACTTGGTGGCGTTACAAAGGACTATAAAAGGAAGGAAACTCTCTCTCTCTCTCTCTCTCTCTCTCTCTCTCTCTCTCATACACTCTCTTTTTTTCTAGAATACGGTAGGAAAAAACTCACTTCTGGGGAGAGATAGACACCCAGCTACATTTTCTATGTCACTCACGCCCCACCACCTATACAGATACACTTTCGCCAACCCTATAAATATTTTTTCTTCACGTTTCAACTATTTCTACAAAGAAAAGTTTCATTTATCCCGCCTTGAATTTTTATTCTTATATAAAATTTAAATTTTGGTGTTTGGCCAATGTTGGCTGATTCATTCCTATTTTATTAGGTTTTATCTTTATTGTTTTTAACTATCTCGAAGTTAACTGAAATCATTTTACGAGGAAACGAGATATATCGTATGATGTTAGGCGTAAAATGCCGGGGAGGTTTTTGAAATTAATGTACTTTCAATATATTTTCTTTAATTATTAAACAGGACCAGATATTTTTAATCGAGATTGTGGTGAGAACAATTACGATCAGCGGCTAATATTCTGAGTGAATGAATATTTACGTTTTACGCGTAACCTCATACGTATACGAACATAGACAAATCTTGGTCGAGTGGCACATTCATTATGAAGACTTTCGACTTAAGAGACATTAATTTGCGTTTTAATAAACTTGTATGTGTACTCAAACACGTGTTCCTACTAAACGTAACATTAATAATAAGAAGAAACAAACACGCACACACACACACACACATATATATATATATATATATATATATATATATATATTAATGCATGTTTCATTAAATAATATAGACAAGTTTTGACTATTTATTTTAAGTAAGTTCCTTTCGTATTGTCTGATAAGCTTAATAACATTATCATTGAAAGACGAAAGGAAATCACCATATTGATGCATGTTTAAATCCAATCTAAGCTTTCAGCTTACATAAGCCATTATCAAAGATGACAAATACATTTCAATATATAACCAATACACGGACGAAACAATATTGTGTTCAGGTTAGGTTTCAACTGTTTTATGTATATAGCTTCAAGAATTTTTAGTTTTTGTTTATTGTTTTCATGTTTAATTATATATATATATATATATATATATATATATATATATGCACGCGTACACGCACAAATATACAAACGTGTGTCTGTGTATATGTGTGCGTGTATGTGCGAGCGCACTTGTGAGTGTGTATATAAAATTAACATTTGATTATTTAACTTTAGCAGATAAGTTCAGGAATCGCAGCGCGATTTTTCTAAATGGGTGTCTGTGACACTTAAGACACTCCCGTGTTCTTATTTACTTGCTGATATTTTTCAAAAGGAATCCATCTGGATGCCGACAGTTCGAAATAATTTCATTCATTTTGTTTATTAATTCATTCACATTTTTTAATTCTATATAAGCGAAAAGGAACACACACACACACACACACATACACATACATATATATATATATATATATATATATATATATATATATATCGAAAGTGCTCTACTGTTTATCAGGAGCTGAATATGAAGAAATATAGTCTTAAGATGTGCTATATTTATGGGATAAAGTGCTCAATATCAGAGATAGAGCGTGTGTAAATATAAAAGTGAACATAGAAGTCAACACTTAGAGGCGACAGTCTGTTTCATGCTAGATACAATCGTCAGGTCTGACGATTGCATATAGCATGAAACGATTTATATTAATAATAATTGATAACATTTCTTTATATATATATATATATATATATATATATATGTTGAAGCTTGGATAAACATGGAATAATAATAATACAACACAAAATGTACGTAAATAAAATGTATTGAAACAAGGAAAAGGTACACAATATTTACAGTTAGTTTTGGTATATTCTTGGGAAGACTGTTCCTGTAGAATGGGTTGACTTAATCGCAGTCGGGCAGAGTCTCTGGATTGGATCTCTTACTTCCTCCCCTTCGTCTTCCCGGTACCAACCCATATTTATATGGTCGGTACTCCACTATGTAAATTAGGTGGATCGTACCACAACAATATATATATATATATATATATATATTCCAAATGGGAGAAAGAACAGATTGACTAAAAGTCTATTGTTCGTAGCATTTACTTTTCTCAATACAAAGTAGAACAATATATAATTTTTTATATTTTCATTATAAGAGATTATAATAAAACATATTAAAATCACTAAAACAAAGGTTTCATGCTTCAATACTATGATCGTACTTCTTCAGTCAATGATAAATGACTGGTGATTAAATGATTTTTAAGGAAATTTCTGAGAATTTACAAAATTTTAAAGAATTTAATACTTTTTAAGACCTCTTAAAAGTCATTTAATCATCAGTTACTTACCATTGCCTGAAGAAGTACAATCGTAGTCTTGAAACTTGAAAACATTTGTGTAGCGATTTCAGCAATTTTATTATTATCTGTTACAATAAAGATATGAAAATAATATATATATATTATAAAATGGACTAAGTCCGACAATTATTTTAATCTTTTTTGTGTTTAAACCTTATTTTTATAGATACAAATATTTTAAATAAATGCTCTGCTTATAAGAAACGGTATTAACAACGTCCTGAATACCCAAGAAATTGCATAGAAAATATGTGTCCTCCGTGTAGGATACAGGTTCGATTCCTGTCGGTAGACACATATTTTCTATAAAATTACTCGACTATTCAGAAGGGTAAATGTTGTTAATACTGCTTATGATAAATAGAGCATTTACTTAAATATTTGTATGTATAAAAAAAGAATATATATATATATATATATATATATATATATATATATTATTAAATTACTTTTATCATAATTTCTGTTTAAATGATACATAATAGTATCCAATCAATAGATAAGAAAAGGACAAAAGAAATAATTATCGGTAAATGTGGTTAAAAACGATTTGAATGATAAATGATAGAGAAAGTAATCGACTACACTGAAAGATAAAACAAAACAAATGCGTTGTGTCTCGGCCAGAGAGACAGGAAAATCGACCTTGCTAACCGAACTCTCCTCTGTGGCCCAATCGTTTAAGACACGTCAGGCTATATGACGGTTCCGTATAGGATACAGGTTCAATTCCTGTCGGAGGACGAATATTTTCTATGAAAATTTCTCGGATATTCAGGCCGGTAAATGTTGTTTTATACTGTTTATTATAAACAGAGCATTTACTTAAATATTTGTATCTGTAAATAGAATGTATAAAAATGTCTTAATATAATATATATATAAAAATATATATATATATATATATATATATATATATAATTTAAATTAAATTCGTTTTGACAAACACCAAAGTATTTTGCTTGTTGGGAATATTAAATCCAGTTTATTAGCGTGAAATTAAAAATAAAATAAAACCTTTCTCACCGAAATCCTCTCCCCGCTGGCGGCATCTTTTATGTTGAAACCCGATAATAATCTAAATTTTCTATCGGCCCCTTGTCGAAAAAAATTACTATTTCGCCGCTCGCCTCAAAATGCTTTAATGGAAGAACATTCCATTTTTAGGCTGTTGACAAAATAATTTGTCAACCAACATTTCTGAACAGGTCTTAGTGTAATGAATATGCTGACAATGTCATTTGTTTCTACCTCACTTATCCTTGTCAGAAAAATACCCAGTCATTATGTATATCTTGTAAAATTTGCCTACTTATATATAAGTCCACCAACTCCACTTATTTAATGGACAGCTTTCCTACATGAGAATGGCTTCTTTTTTGGAGAGTTCAATAGCACATTGCATATGATCTATATGGGCTGCTTTTATTGGCCCAGTAGTTGCACGTCGGGAATGAATCTTAAATCCGTACATGTTACTTAGACACGGCCAAGTATTGCAAAAAGCACGTGGTTCTTAGTCGAGACTTAGCAAAGCGTGATTTCTTCGACAATACTCCTCCTTAACCCGAAACCGAGGGGGTTGGGTAATCACTTCACGACCATGTCCAGGCCTTCCTTCTCGGCCAACTTATATTCCACCTTAGTACCATTAGAAATAGGACAGTTATGGAAATTAAACTAGAATAATTAATAGTAACGAAAGAACAGATTAATACTTAAGTAAATTAGTAATTTGAAAGAAACAAACAAAAAAGAAAAAAAGAAAGATGCACGTACATATGGTCTTAGGAACTGAAAATTTTTACTGAAGTATTCTGGACTCGTTTTTTTTTTCTCGCCTTCTTGCTAATTGCGTCAATTCACGGGTTAATGAAAAGGCACTGTCAGTTTAATTCTATTGACAACTTTCTGTCATCCTTTGACGAAGCTACATCTGATTGGGTCAAGTGAAGGTCTGCGTGTATAAAAAGCATTACAACCTTTGAGACGTCATTGGATTGAACATCTGCGTATTACAATGCTGAATACCGCTCTAAAATTCCTAAAGGCCCCACAAAGGATCCTCTTCCTAGGTCTATTTGTGGAATATTGGTTGGGTCTGAAGGTGTCCTTTATATATATATATATATATATATATATATATATATATATATATGTCTGTATTTCTGAGATGATGTATTATGTGTATTATTTACATTAGACATGGCACGTGGAACTAGAACAGTCTACACCAGTGAGTGAAATAAAGGATTCAGTTCGACATTCCAACTACCTGAAGAAGTCCGAAGCGTACAAATGCCGAAACGTTGTAATAAATATGGCGACAAAGATGAGGACAATAGTCCGAATAATGTAAATAGTATATATATATATATATATATATATAATAACTAGCCGCGCGTATTCGTCTTCGTTCAACATTCACGGATCCCAACTGTAAGCAGACGTTAGTTACAGTTTTGGGGTTAGAGCGCATTATCTAGCATGATCAACTTCTGAACAAAGGTAGGACACTGAATCCTCGGTCACGATGACTTGAGACTTCGTGCTAGTAGAACCAGTGACGACTGAGTGTGACAGAGAGAGAGAGAGACTTTGAATATAGAAATCAACACTGCAAAATGAATGGCAGTTTCACAACTTAAGAGGTCATCGAACCATATCCTATTAAATATAGTAAACTTCGAGCAATAGATAGATAGATAGATAGATAGATAGATAGTGAAGAGACTGAGATAGATAGATAGATAGATAGATAGATAGATAGATATAGATGAGATAGATGAGATAGATAGATAGATAGATAGATAGATAGATAGATAGATAGAAGATACTAAGACTATCTATTCAGATAGATGTTTATAAGACTGAATGAACAGATTGATAGATAGATAGATAGATACAAGATTTAGAGATAGATAGACCGATTCAGTGAATTATTATTATTATTATTATTATTATTTAGACCAATAATAGTTGAGATAGATAGATAGATAGATAGATAGATAAATAGATAAATAGATAGATTGATAGAGATACTAACTGACTCAGTGTATTTCTGATGATCTTATTCCAGACTTTTAATTCGTGTCTGCCCGCATGTGTTTATTTAACGACATTGAATGGGTTGCCATTCTTTCAAAAAAATTGGTGAACAGATTGACTTTATTTATGAAATACGTGTTTGTCTTTTCGTTTTAAATTGCTCAGTGGAAAATCTCGGAACCCGTTCATACCAAAAATCAGATTCAAGAAATTGATACAGAAATCAAAGGAAATGGATTTAGATCAAACAAATGTCTGTATTATATTTGAACCTATTGGGAAATAAACATCAATAGAGGAATATTTCAAGGTGACTCTTTTACCGATTCATATTATTTAACCAGCCAACTTAACAAGACAGAATTATTATTTATACCAAATAATAGTTGGTGAAGACATCGGAAAAACAACCTCCAAAACCAGTTTTACGAGGGTGATAGGGCCTGATTTAGAACAACAATTTTATAGGATTTTTTAAAATACGACTGGTATTAAAACAGAGACAGAACAATCAAAAATAATCACCCAGTGGCAATATAGTTTCAACATCTTGAACTATTAAAGAGACAAAATTTACCATTTTATTGATATGGAAGAGGTCTTATTCCTAGAATTGCAGACAACAAGTGTATTTCTGATGATCTTCAAAAAGACTGGATATAAAAATACAAGGACTTTGTAAATACAAAATCTCAAATATGATTCTGGAATCAAAACAGAAGCCAAGAACATCCCTGTTGAAAAATTTGGAGCCAACAGATTGTCTAAAAAAGATTTCATCTCGACACATTGAACGGATTCTGGGTACATAATAATTGGCCTTAAAGAAGACCATCTAATCTCAAAAAAATTGTTTTGCGACAAATGAATAGTCACCAGAACTTACACTGGAAGGGCTTTGGAAAATTTATGTATAAAATACGTGTTTGTCATTTTTCGTTTTTAAATCCACTCAGTGGAAAATGTCAAATGATGACATTTTTCAAAAACCAGGTCTTAGGTCGGCTTGTCCAGCGGATTGTAAAAGAAATGAATTTACAAACTAAAAATCACAAGGACCTTAGGTCTCTGCTCGGGAAAACAAGAAAAAACCAGTACACACTTGGAAATAAAAAATGGAACAAAATAATAATAATAATAATAATAAAGGCCAGCGAAGTATTATCCAGCATTTCATTTGAAGGGAACACTATGTTTTGTGGATCTGGGATAAAAAAAAAAAAAAAAAAAAAAAAAATTTTGCCATTAACATCTTCGTGTATTTGATAATAATAATAATTAATAAAATTTATTTCTCATTTAAAATTGATTACATTAGATTCCATATCTAATAACGAGAATTTATATGTTTTGTCTTTTTTTTTGTCTGTAGCTCTGTGTTCATTCGACTGAAATGGCGGAGTGGGACTTCGGATGTTTTTTTTATTTAAATGGCTATGATTTATAAATATCGCATGTGTGATGATATTTAAGATTCAATTTAAACAGTAGAAACATTCTTTTTTTTAGCAAGCTTGCTCGTGTGGAACTCTCAACAATAGCGGACCTCACTAAAATCGTAAAACATCATTAGCAATAAATCTCTGATGATGGCACTGCATAATACAATAATTGCGGCACAAGGCCAAAAAGGGGGAAGTGAGGTGAGGCTGGTCATCATTAACGATCTGATACCTAACTAATCAGTTTCAAGACCCATGCGTCCATTGCAAGTCATCCTTCACCATTCCTGGCCTGAGTAAGACCATAAACTACATCCGCGTCCTGGGTAAGACGATAAACTACATCCGCGTCCTGAGTAAGACGATCAACTACATCCAACAGCAAAGGCCTCTGATCAGGAGGCTTTGAGGAGCGTGGAACCACCTCTTCATTGCTGGTGTTCCCAAGACCACCCTGACCCGGGGTGATAGCACCTGTTAGGGTCCCAGCTATGGGCAAATAGTTAACCTCTAAACTGTCATAAATATTTATTTATGTATAAATATCCGTTATATATATATATATATATATATATATATATATATATATATATATATATATATATATATATATATAGACATTTTTATGTTTATACCTTCTTTTTTATAGATACAAATATTTAAGTAAATGCTCTGTTTATAATAAACAGTATTAACAACATTTACCGGCCTGAATCTGTCATAGAAAATAGGCGTCCTCCGACAGGAATTGAAACTGTATCCTATACGTAACCGTTAGATAGCCTGATGTGCTTTTACCGATTTCGCCACATAGGAGCGTTTCGGTTAGTAAGGTTGATTGTACAGTATTTACATAAGTCGGACGGTTGGTTAGATCCAGTGACAGACCCAAAGAGTGTGAGTTCAATACCCGGTTAAGGCAGTAGAGAACTTTCAGAGGGAAAATTAGCAGGAGATAACTGATAACTGACATCCATCAAAACATGGCACGTGGAACTAGAACAGTCTACCCCAGTGATCGAAATAAAGGGTTCAGTTCGAATTTCTCCGTGCCGCAATTATTGTATTTATTGAGCCTAATCTCCCCGCCAAATCAAACTGTAAAAGTCAAAATAACAGATTTTAATAGGACCAGTTCAGCCCCGCAAAATAGGCGTGGTCGCTACATACTGACTTCTGACAAAATCTAGAATCTAGAAGCTCTACTCGCGAAATGAGAAGGAAAGGTAAAATAAATATCAGAGAGGGAAAAATCAAAGACTGACCCAGTCGAGATGAAAAAGGTGAGGTTGAAAATCTTGACTTGGATCTGACGGTGGAGTAATGGATAGCAGCTCGGATTGAGGAATCGGAGAGCCGAGTTCGAATTCCAGTCGAATCCATTATATTCACTTACGTGCTAATACCCTTGGGAAAGGTATGAATCCTCTTCTTCCCAACCCCAGCTATGGTTAAATAGCAGGACAGACAACTGGTCTAATGCAGAAAGAAATGACAAACCTACCACCGGAAAAAATCTGCCTCGTCAGTCATGAATCGAAAGATACATGATCGCCTAAGCGCGTATCATGCATGGCATATAAATGACTGAACTAGGTAAACAAGGATAGTCTATCTTAACCAGCGGAGGGTTCAACAAGAAAAAAAAAAACACCTCATGACATAAACATTTCTTCATGTACAAATGTCGGATATATGTTGACTATACTGATGGTATGAAATGAGGGGAAGAGAATGCTCCCAAAACAAACTAAAATATTCGATCAAAATACTGATATGGCATATCATGGGGATCTGGATTGGACGGGGAATTTTTCAGCACTTCCTCATTAGTACAGTTATCGCAGCCTTTTTGAAAAAAAAAAAAAGAAACACAACATGCCACTTCGCTTTTAGATGATATGTTTTCTTCGCTTGGCATAAAGCGAAGGATCAATTATTATTAATTTAAATGGGGAAAACTTTGAGCGTTTCCAGACCCCCCACCAAAATAACTTTCTATATATGTCGACTTCTATCTTTGCTGTGACTAATTTAGAAGGCTTTAAATATGGCAGTACGCTTGACTGCTTAAATCAGCGCTTCTCAATCGCTTCGCCCGGACACACTATTTCGCCCTGTAATGAAGCCAGGTAAGTACACCTCCAAGTTAACAGAAGAGGAATTTATGAATTATTTTTATATTTAAAAATTTAGAAACACCAAAGACATGGCTTCCAAGTTCAAGTGAAGTCTTTGAAATTTGAAATTTTAAACTGGATGCTAAATTACATAACCTTTAAAAAAGAGCGTATAATCCTTTTCTTTTTGCCTTCCTCAAAGCATAATATATAAGACATAACACCCAAAAAATTGACAAAGCACACCAACACAGGTTATATACAAGCATATTTGATTGAGCACCTCGACGTGGTGTAATGGTTAGAAAGCTTGTCTTGCTAGACCATTTACGACTGAGTAGTGAGTTCGATTTTCACTGGGTGCCCCATGCTTTCGGCCTATTCGGCTGTGCTTAGAAAATCGCCATAAGCATATTTAATTATAAAAGGTGGTCCGAAAGTCTTGTTACTCCCACTAAAAAGTAATATGAACACTAGAACAAGTAATACAGTAATACAAATTTGTGTCCCACATCTTCCATGGTCTTGCCAGAATGCACACGTTCATGTGACCATACATTTGCAAGCAGCTTCTCTTCGAAATTGTAGAAGCTCACCTGAAATAGAAAATTATATTATGTAGGGGTGACAAAACTTAAGAATAAATTCTTATTTCAAGAGACTTCTTTATTTTTTAACTAATTTCGTAACTATTTTTTCCTTATTAAAATTTAGAATATGTCCAAGTGTTTGAGATCAAATGCATGAGAAAACTCCTTGGCATTTCCTATTGGGAACAAAAACCCAATGAGTTTGTGCCGAAAGGGCTGAAAGCTTTGTGGGACACCAGGAACCTCTTCTCTAATGAAGAAAAATGACGTGGTTTGGACACATTACAAGGCACGACAGCCTGTGCAAGACCATCATGCAAGGGACTGGTGAAGGCGGAGAGGACGCCAACGCAAAAACAGGTTGGACAAGGTTAAACAATGGACAGGTATGACTGAACCAGAATTGCCAATGGTTGTCATTAATATACCATTGTGGAGGAGATTCAGTGTGGCTTCTACGATTACAAAGGTCAAGGGAACAATGATGATGATACATGTATATCTTAAAAACTGGATGTGACGAGAGAAAACGGATTTCGTATCTGAAACCAGTACCCAGAACTAAGATTAGAACTATTTTTATGCTTGCTTCAGTTTCCTTGTAAACTAGTGTAATTAATGAATCCGACAATCATTTTGGACATCATAATAAATGGATGAGCCCGAAATGTGGTTTACAGATCCGGGAAACTAAAATCAAGAAGGTGAGGAAATTTAAACATCTGAGAAGTGTTTTGACAGACAACGGTAAGAGCGACGCTGAGTCGTATCGGGATGGCCAAAGACGCATTCCAAAAGTGAGGCAGAGTATTGCGAGACAGGAGGAAAAAAGTACTGAGCTACCACGTGACATCTGTCCTCTTTTACGGTCTCCTCAAAAACTAAGAAGAGATTCGCGGCAACGGAGGTGTGGTTCTAAAGAAGTATGCTGAGGATATCATGAACCGAGCGTTTGAGCAACAATGAGGTTTTGGAAGGATGCAAACTAGGTGGAAGAAGAGGCAGTTTAAATTTCTGGGACAGGTAATGAGAAAGAAGGGTCTGGAGAATATGATACCCACAGGTCGAATAGAGGGAAAGAAAGACAAGGGAAAGCAACGCGTGACATTACTAGAGGTTAACAAAACATGGCCTGGGGAAAGTAGCAAAGGGACAGAACTTATTGAGAGCTACAAGGGATAGGAGGAAGTGGAGAGCCATGATCGCCCACGTCCTGAAGGGACACGGTACATAAAAGGAAAGAAGGGAAAGAGAGACAAAGGAAAGCAATGCATGACATATCTAGCGGGCTTAAGCAAATGGATGAGAGAACATGGCCTGGGGAAAGTAGCAAAGGGACAGAAATTATTGAGAGCTACAAGGGATAGGAGGAAGTAGAGAGCCATGATCGCCCACGTCCTGAGGGGACATGGTACATAAAAGGAAAGAAGGGAAAGAGAGACAAAGGAAAGCAATGCATGACATATCTAGCGGGCTTAAGCAAATGGATGAGAGAACATGGCCTGGGGAAGTACCAAAGGGCCAAACTTATTGAGAGCTACAAGGGATAGGAGGAAGTGGAGAGCCATGATCGCCTACGTCTTAAAGGGACACGGTATATAAAAAGAAAGTTCTGTCTTTTTTGTTTCTTTAATTTCCCGACCTTTTATTAGGTCGGTTACTCGATGTTTCTCTATGACCCATTTGCCTTCAGTATGTCCGGTGAATTTCGATATCTCTAATACTTCTTTCTCGTTATCTGTCCAATTTCTCTCTTTCTGATACTAGAATAACCACAAAATTGGGGACATTGCTCCAAATGTAAATAATGCAAATAGCAAAAACTAAATATATAGAAAATAATCAGATTTTGTTGAGGCACCTTTTTTAAAGTAAAATTTTATCTTCCTCAAATTTCGAAATAAATTTTATTTCGCAAGAAATCCTTTCTCCGTTTACTCGCATTATGGTTATATTTTAAACACGAAATTCGGCTCAAATTTGAAAATTTTTAACACGAAATGAATTCATTTTTAATTAATTAATTTTTTTTTATTGTTTTATTTAAATTTAAGTATTTTAAATTTAAGTATTTTAATATTTAATTATTTTAAATTTAAATTCATTTTTTATTAATTCATTTTTAACACGAAATTAATTATAAATACGAAATACAGTTCAAATCTGAAAATTTACTAAGCATGAACAAACTCAACTAAAATTACCTGATGCCTCTAGCAAAATTCCAAACAGTTTATTATAAAATATTGGTCAAAATACATAGCATCCTAGAATTTATATCCAACCACCTATTTTTACACAAATAGACGATATTTCTTGCCATACAAGAGGAACTTTCTGACCAGATTATTCGATATAATCTGTTAAGGATTTAAGTTAACGAGTTCTAAAAGAAGTTTAGCGAGGAGATCCAAAAGTTTTGTCCGCATAAAGGTGGTTCTTTCATCACTGACGATGTTGCAAAGGCCGTCATTGATAAGAAGCAATCGATGTCAGACGAAACGGATAAATATCTTCAAATGCCGGTCGGGCTTGTGACAAATTAAAGTTTATTGGTATTTCGGCAATATTCCATGCTAGTAAGGGGTTGATAAAAAAAGACACCCGCGTTGAACCTAGCGGCATAATTGGCAAATCGGAACGGTTCTTGTAGAACTTATTTTACGTTTATTTCTTTCACGCCGCGTCTCTCTCTCTCTCTCTCTCTCTCTCTCTCTCTCTCCCTCTTTTTCTCTCTCCCCTCTCTCTCTTTCTTTCTCTCTCTCTGTCTCCCTCTCCCTCTCTCTCTATTTCTCTCTCTCGTTCACTCTCTCACTCTCTTTCTCTCTCCCTCTCTTTCTCTCTCTGTCTCTCTCTCTTTCTTTCTCTTACTATTTCTTTCTCTCTCTCTCTCTTCCTCTCTTTCTCTTCCTCTTCCCTTCTCTCTCTTTCTTTCTGCCTCTCTCTCTATCTAAGATATCAAAAGAGGAAGATAGGTAGTTTGGAAGGTTTTTCCGAGACCAATAAGTAAATTCTTGAAATCCTCAAATCAATAACCAATAATTCATCAAAGTCTCAAGTCTTCTGATAAATTTCGTTTGCTGTAAAGCACTGACTGACAATCTTGTCTCAAAGGTCATTGCATCTGGGCTTGCTTATAATATAGGTAAGGCATCGGTCAGTCTCAAGAACTATCAAATCTACTAAGATGGATAGTTAATAGTTTTGCAAACGCCCAATGGGGCATTTTTATCTTCGACACCCACGGAGCCAATCTGTGGTTTATATGGCAACTTACGGGCTGTAGTCTGTTTTTTTTTTTTGTTGTTGTTGTTGTTTTTTTACCTTTTCTGGGAGAGAGTGCATAATCTATGATCAGTATTTGAACAAGGTTAGTACAATCAAACCCTCGGTCTCGATGACTTGAGATTTTATGCTAGCACAAATCTCAACGACTTACAAATATTTTTCTCTGCCCATTTTAACTAATTAGGCTTGTGTTTTGGTTTTCAAGAACTTCCCAAATGTGGTTGGTTAACGCGATGAAAAACACTTGAATAAAAACAACAGAACAAGCATAAACTTCGGACATTTCAATTATTTACATTATTCAGACTGTTATCCTCATCTTCATTGCAATATTCACAACGCTTCGGCCGTTGTACGCCCCGGCCTTCTTTAGGATCTGTCTATATCTCTGAGATGAGGTATTATGATTACTTGCATTATTTACATTATTCAGACTGTTATCTTCGTCTTCATTACAATATTCACAACGTTTCGGCCGTTGCACGCTTGTAAAACAAACCAAACAATAATTTAAAGAAAATATTACCAGCAATAAAAAATCTTGTCGGAATTAAATAACAAATTGAGGTTGATATACCGTAAAACAAAACGCACTTGACATGATATAAGTGGGAATTTCGAACTGAACCCATTTCATAAGAATAAGAATGAGAATAAGATGGGGAATAATAAGATTGAGAATAAGAATGAGAAAGAAAAAGAAAAAGAATGAGAATAAAAATAAGAATGAGAATGACAATAAGAATGAGAATGAGAATAAGAATAAGAATCAGCATGAGAATAATAATGAGAATAAGAATAAGAATGAGAATAAAAATAAGAATGAGAATAAAATATGAATAAGAATGAGAATGAGATGAGAATGAAAATAAGAATGAAAATAAGAATAAGAATGAGAATAATACGAATAAGAATAAGAATTAGATTAATAAGTATAAGAATAAGTATGAGAATAAGAATAAGAATGAGAATAAGAATAAGAATGAGAAGTGGAAGAAGAAGAAAGATAAACAATGCTATAGATATTGATGAAGTTTAATTTTTATCTGCAAAGATCAGGAGAAAATGAACTTCAGAAAGTTCTGCTGGTCCTAAAATCATTCAATATCCTGATTTGGACCCATAAACGGTCATGAATTTTGAAATTACAACGGCCTCTCTTACTACCTAGGCCATTAATTTTTTAATATTCGCCTTACTTCAACGGCACAGATTTATGATATATTTCCTCAAGGTTTATTTGTAATAATTGCATTTATTTATCCTCCATAAAAAATAACGGAAAGAGGCCGTAGGAAAGCAAATTTGAATAGACTAGTAGTTTATATGGATTCAAGGAAATTTTACGCCAAAATAGTAGTTTTCATTACTCATTTGATTTGCGATTTTTCTCTGGACGATACGAATTTTTATCCTCGAGACAAATGCAAACAGGATTTCGGAGATTTAATATTAGATGAATATTTCAGCCGAGAAATATTTGTGCATTGCAAATTTTCAAATATTTATAGTTATGCTGTATCAAACAATAACGGCTTGAAAAGACGCTACAGTCGTAAAATGTTTGACTCGAAGCAAAAGCTTTCGTTGTTGAATACTTGGTAAACAAATCAGCAGAATATATAATGCCAAAAGAAGTGCAGAATAGCGTCATGGTTAACGATGCCTCAGACAAGAGTGACGAATCGTGTTCGGGTTTCGTCTAAGGCTTTTTACGTTTCTATCACGCTAATGATAAAAATGGGAATTTACTTATCTGTTCTCCCTATCCAGGTTTTAAAAAAATATAAAAATATATACCAATACAAATAAAAGGTCTACTCCATTTCAAAAAATCGGTTTGGTTTGGTTTGGTTTGGTTTGGTTTGTTTTACGGCATATCAACATCTCAATGGGTTATTCAATGACAAGATTTTTATTGCTGGTAATATATTTTTCGAAAAATGTCTTGCTGGTAAAACTTTTTTCCTTAAAAATATATTGCTGATAAAATTTTTCCTTATAAAAATGTATTTTTGGTAATATGTTTTTTTTTTCAATGTATTGCTGGTAATATTTTTTCCTCAAAAATGTATTGCTGGTAATATTTTTTTTTATTCAAAAATGTATTGCTGGTAATAATGTATTGCTGGTAATAATTTTTCCTCAAACCTATTTTTAACTCCCACAGTATTTTGACCCCAGTTTAGAGGTTAACTATTTGCCCATAGTTGGGACCCTAACAGGTGCTACCACTCCGGGTCAGGGTGAACCTGGGAAAACCAGCAATTAAGAAGTGGTTCCACGCTCCTCAAAACCTCCTGAACAGAGGCCTTGCTTACGGACATAGTTTATCGTCTTACCCAGGACACGGATGTAGTTTATCATCATACTCAGGACGTCAAAAAATCAGAGAGGAGTGTGAATTGGATGATAGGAGAACCTATCTATTTCTATTGGTATAAAATAAATAGAAATATATTGTAAATAATCCGTAATGTGAAACCAGTGCTGAAAGACATATCCCTTGGTGAGTGTAAAAATGCGGTACCTGGAGCTAGTGCTAGAGCCTGTTGGCAGTGTAACAAAAAGGGAAAGGAAACCATTGGTTCCACCAGCATAGGCCTTCAGAGTTAGCACTCACCAGCACACGTACACTGAATCGATTCATTTACATCCCTTTCATATTACATTGTTGCGGAGGAGGGCCAAGCAGACGGTTTGTTCCCCAGAAATGTTACATTATGGAACGAACTTCAAAAAGAATATATCTCAGATTACTAAAATTTTAATCTCTTCAAGTTACGGTTCAGCCGTCATCCATTCTACATATCCTCATAATAAGCACTTCTTGCCCCCTCTTGTTATTTCCTTATAGAAACCCCATTTAGTAACCCTCTAACATGAGTGGCTCTTGGGCCTTTTGTATTCTGTGAGCAGTTCTGAAAATTCACAGGTGGAACCCAAAATCTATTTTTTGTTACCTCATTCGTACTCAATATTTTTTTCATCGTGGCCATTTTTTCTTTGATTCTACAATGGTTTCTTTTCTTCGTTTATTTCGAATTATGCTTGTAAAATCCTCCGCCAAAAGCAAGTCCATTTCTTTAGGTGATTCGAAACAAGGTTACAACATTAGGCAGAAAAATGATAAATTAACATTTTTTTTTACAGTACATACATTATTATGTGCCTGGTACTGGTGTAAGCCATTAACAGATATAAAAAAAGCTAACGATAGCATATAAAAAAGAGCTTTTCAGTGATATAAGTAGTTGATCGATGTCAAACTATGGCAGATTTTATTACGCAAGTCAACGTTTTCACAAAAGATTTGTTTTTTTTTAATCAATCCACCCCAAGCAAGGTGATAATGACACTAGGATGCAAGGGGATACTAGGAGTGAAAAAGAATGAAAAGATTTTTACAAGGAAACGAAAACGCAAGACTTAACAGGAAACAATGAAAGACTTCGTGGGTATGTAAACCTGGCGATAAGCAAACATATCTACTCCTATTTAACTAACCAGTATTTTACAAATTTTCAGAATATATCTATATAAGAACACGGTGGTATGTGTTAAAAACTGCCTAAGAGAACGAAAACTCTGAATTGCAAAATGTGCAGAATGTACTCCAATAACGTTTCCAAATACATCAATATTTAAAAGAATAGAAAACTGATCGTCCGTACCCTGAATTTATACACGACATTAATGATTTCTATGTGAATTTCAGATAGAATATCTGTTTTTATGGAAAATATTTGCACAGACTTCTTTATTATTTTATAATACAACCTTCAGCATCCTATGTAAGTAAAAGGTATAAGAGTTTGGGAATAATAAAATCATTTTATCATTATTCGACACATTAATTCGGCATAATCTTTAGTCGTATACGTAATCGATCTTTGTAGTTTGTTTACATTTATTTTGAGTGCAATTTTATTTTCATCTAAAATCACCATTCTTTATGATCCCTTCACATAAAGTCAGTCTTAAAAGACCTTAGGGAACCCTATGTAATATTTCGAATACGTCACAGTACGAGTGCTAGAAAAAGAAAAACCCTATGAGCAACGTACCGTGCACCACTTAAGTTTTAATTACGGTTAAATTAGACGATATCAATTGCAACTGCGACAAAAAGCAAAATTAAGGTTAAACCTCTAATAAAGAATTATTTTTAAACCGTTCTCTCTGTTCGATATTTAAATTTAACTTTAAATGATTTATTTATTTATTTTTTAACCGTTTGTAACTACAGTAGTTAATACCACTTCAGGTTGTTTATATGATTCACCGAGATCAAAAAACGGACAGACGGACACACGTGCACTTCGCTTTAATAATATTGATATTGTAATTAAATTGTTTAATTATATATGCTTATTTTTAAATTCCAGATAATGTAAAAAATTTCCATGAGGTTGTAAAATAAAAAAAAAATAATCACTGCATCGGAAATTGTGAGAAATATAGAACATGGATGATACAATTTTTTTTTTTAAATTTGAAAACATTGACAAAATAAGAATTAAAAAAAACTGGCTTTAAGAATATCACAAAAAAGAAAATGCAAATTATATTAAAAGTGTTATAAACCAGAAATTGGAATTAGCCTGCAAGAAAATATGCGAAAACTTTGAAAATTAAACTGAGATATAAGATGCAGAATATTAAGAACATTGTCTAAAAACATGTAAGCAACCAATTTCTTGTAATGGATATCGGCTTGACAGGAGAATTCGGAGATTTGAGTTCAAATTCCAGCCGGGTTCGTTACATTCATTTACGCGCAAATTACCATGAAGATATGAATACATTTCTTCTCTCCCACTTATGGGTTAAATAGAAGAACAAACTCAGGCCCTATAGCCTTGGTTGGCAACCAGTCTACCACAGAAAGAAATGGCAGCCTACGGCGAAAAGATTTTCTACTTAATCATGAATCGAGAGAGACAAGATCGACTTGCCGTGTATTATGTATAGCACTTGATTGACTGATATTTAGCAATATATTTTAAACTAAAGAATATATTATGAAAGTCAATGCTTTTCCCATTCTGAAAATGGGACTATTGCCTATCTTGCCAAATTATTGAATTATTGCCGAATTATTGGAATACCCGACATCTCCTTCAGATATTAAAAACAAAAATTTGTGAACGATAACAGGAAACAGTATTCAGGAATTTCACATTTTGAGTAAGCAATAAAAACCGTTGTAAATGTTGCAGTCGAAACAAAAGAAAAAAATAACAAAATCAATTGCTGAATGCCTGATGAAGGTGACAGAATACAAAGGAGCCCATATTAACACATGAGATAATTTAGAATATTAATTTGTTCATGGATTTGGAATCTTGTGTTAATCAAATATGGACATACATGGGCAAATGTGCCCGCAATATGACAGTGTCAAAAGAATGATTTTCCCTTGACATCGCTATTATTTTAACTACCTTCACTCCTTCATGTGCATTGCTTTTAAAAGCGATGATCAGAATTGGAATAAAACCTAAACATCTAACGAAAGTGAATTTATACACTTTTTCTTGAGAATTTACAACGAATATATTACACACTATTAAAGTGTTTATTTACAAAAAGTAACTGCATACTAACAACATTCTAAAAACTAATACAATTAGAATTAATGCAATGCAATATTTATCATTTACTAATTTATTGTCAGAATATTGTCTTG
>CAHIKZ030004601.1:1415000-1417500 GCA_903632075.3 Acanthosepion pharaonis
TTTTAGATTGTTTGAATATTTTCGAGATAATAATGATTTTCTCATACTAGTCCTACTCATTAATTATGTCACCCCTGGATACATTGTTTGGTGTATCTTGAGGGTTAAGTACCGTCATATTAGTAGTATTGAGTGAGCTTTCCTTTGGGATGAAATTTTGTAATTTTCAGACGTGTACTCAACACTATTAAAAACCTAACATCGGATACTTTAGGTCACTGTCTGCCATACATTATCTTTTCTGTATGAAATCCATTTTTCTCAATATCTGTCGAAAGGCGGCTTGTTTATTAGAAATAGAATGAAGGCTAAAAAAACTTGAGTATAAATTAATGTTTTGATGTTTTTTGAATGTAAAAGAAAATTTGGTTCATATATCTCTACGGATAAGCATATTATCCTTTTATCTAATTATTGCTGATCTGATTTTGATAAGTTGGTCTTATCCCGAGGTTTGGATATTCGTATCCCCCTACAAAAATGAAAACAATTATTTAGCAAAGTATCTAGCGATTTCGAAATGATATTTTCTCTAAAAGTAGGATATATCCGTAAAAAATTACTTGAAGAATATAACGTGAGCGACTTTTTCATATAATTTTTAACTACCCAGTAATTTTTAAAATTTAGGAAAATATTCTCTGAAATCTAATTTTAGGTACCTTGGCTTAAGATGTACTATAATTTACTAAAATTTATCGCTCTTAATTTCTAATAATATCTAATATGGACGCCCGTATTTTAAAAAAATCGACTCGTTTATGTACTCAAGTGTTTCCATTTATGAAAACAATTCTTGAAAAAATTAGTTATTCATCGAAATTTATTTCTAAGACAATAGTGTCTATAATATATCTTATTCATATAAGCAATTAAAGCTTTTCTGATTGAATAATGTTATAGATTTATTGATTTTTTTTTAATTTTAGATTCAGAGAAGATTTTTCGTGACTGGGATCGTGTTTTAGAAAGAAAATTGATGATTTAAATTTTCCATAGGGTTTTCAGTTATGTCTAATATAATCATTAATCCGTACAAAAATGAATTTCTGTAAATTTTATAAAATCAAATAAGTGGTGCGTAACAGATGCAAAAAATGTTTTCTTCAAGATTTTCTAAAAACATTTAAAAAATAATTTACTTCGTTTGTGAACAAAAACTAAAAGTTTCATTAAGATCCGACAATCATTCCTTTTTTTTTTTTTGTAAGAATTTCAAAATCGGTGCGTTTTTTACAGCAAGAAATCGCTTCAATTTGGTGTACTAATTTATGCTCACGAAATGGCTGACAAAAGAAGAACGAAATTTTTGAACATTCTAAAAAGGACCAAAAACTATAATTTAATAATAAAAAAAAATTCTTTGGTCTTTCCTCTTGATAATAATATAATGATTTTAACGATAAAAAATTTATATATATATATATATATATATATATATATATATATATATATATATATATATATAAAGAGAGAGAGAGAGTATTATATATATATATATATATATATATATATATATATATATATATATATATATATATATATATATATTAGCAGAATGTGGTTGATTTGAACAGACTGATATTAACAGTTTTAGATAGATAGGTAAAGAGATAGATATGAACAGACTCAGATAGATTGATATGAACAGGCTCAGATAGATAGATAGATAGATAGATAGATAGATAGATAGATAGATAGATACGAACAGACTCAGATAGATAGATTGATATGAACAGACTCAGATAGATAGATCGATGTGAACAGGCTCAGATAGATAGATTGATATGAACAGGCGCAGATAGATAGATAGATAGATAGATAGATAGATAGATAGATAGATATGAACAGACTCAGATAGATAGATAGATAGATAGATAGATAGATAGATATGAACAGGCTCAGATAGATAGATAGATTGATATGAACAGACTCAGATAGATAGATAGATTGATATGAACAGGCTCAGATAGATAGATAGATAGATAGATAGATAGATAGATAGATATGAACAGACTCAGATAGATTGATATGAAAAGGCTCAGATAGATAGATAGATTGATATGAACAGACTGAGATAGATAGATAGATTGATATGAACAGACTGAGATAGATTGATATGAAAAGGCTCAGATAGATAGATAGATTGATATGAACAGACTGAGATAGATAGATCGATTGATATGAACAGGCTCAGATAGATAGATAGATAGATAGATAGATAGATAGATAGATAGATAGATAGATTTTCTCTACTTCAGAAAACGTTAGGTAATTGAATGACAATGTGTCAAAATTATGTGTACCTCGTTTCATCCCCCAAAATAGGTTCATATGTACTCCCAGAACGTCTTACGAGAACTGCCTACTGCGATTTTATTTCTAGCACATTTCCAGATCTGCTAGGGGATGTACCCCTCCAATTACGAAAACGCATGTAGGTCATGCATGATGGGGATCCAGAACATTTTAGTCACATTGTTCGCAATTCACTTTCTGA
>CAHIKZ030004601.1:1422500-1477500 GCA_903632075.3 Acanthosepion pharaonis
AAAATGTACCACATGAGGGTTTTGAACGGTAGCATGATTCTGAACAGTTTAACATAAAGAGGAAATAATGATATAATCAATATATTAGCCTTCCACACCACTTCAAACAAAAGGTTAGTAAGGAAACCCCCAATCAATAGTGGAAAGAGATTTAACAGCTACTAAACTTGAGAAACCTATATTCCTGAAAAATTGTTTTAAGAGCTAGATTGTATAAATTTCAACTGGCAGTAGTGCAAGATGTTCAGTCAATAAATGCTAATATTGCAATTACATTTACCATACACTGAGAATGTTGGTACCAATAGAAGTTCATTTAAATGCCGCAAACTACCTTAGGTAGCTGACCACGTGTCTCATTTTATGGTTACGAGGCACCCATCCTTCAGTGGCTCCTTCGAGTTGGACAAATTACCGTTTCATATATAAAGAAAAATAGTGGCAGATTGGATCAAGGTGTGTGCCAGAGGTAGTTTTATTTAACGTTGCATATTGCTACAAAACGAAGGCATCAACCTGAAAACTTTATTTTCTTAAATCGCCTCATTAGATCAAGACTTTCATCTGGATGTCATGGATGTCGGCAAAGTCGTTCAGAAATGCCTAAACTGTCAGCTGTATACAACTGCTTTTTTAAGATCAAGTGAAAGATGGTGTGAAAGAATAAAAAAAGAGAAACATTATTAAGAATCGAGAACAATATAAAAAAAAGAGTAAGTAAATAACGAATGACATTGCATTTTAATTTTTGAAGATCAAAGTTAGGTAGATAGCCGGAAGTGGCCGGAAGAGAGTTCCACAAGCGAGAAGTGTAAAGGGAGAAACTGTTAATATATAACCTCCGGTTATATCTTGACAATTCAACTGTAAATTGATGAGACTTTGATGTCAATCTAGTACAGGGCTTCAATTCATTAAGTCTAGGTACCATAGTGAAGAGCTTGTCCGAAAAATTAATGTGAAATTATTGATAGAAAAGACACATTGAAGCAATTTTACAGAGCTGGGAATGTGACTGATGCCAAGACATCAAATCAGGACCAATGATATTGCTGATTCTTCTTTGAATTTTATCAAGAATCCCTAAATACATAGTAGGAGTATCAGACCAGATGGGCAAAAAGGATAAATATGATTAAATTAATTAAAGTGTGGAGAATTTTCGTTTCTTTCTGGAGAATTTATTTTAGAAGTCGTTAACTTTTGTCTTGTCCTTCAAAACGCGTTATGTGTATATAACTCATTTTTTTTTAATTTGCTGGTAGAAGTGCGTGTGGCGCGGGTGTCTTTTTAATCAGCACCTTAAGGGCAATGGTTTCTGCTTCGATCTCAAGAACCTTTCAACATCTCTCGTATCTACGTACAGAACATTGTATACATTTATTGACTGTAAATATCCGAATGCATTTCTTCCGATCATCAGTTATGTGCCATGCGTGATACACGCTTAGCCGATCATGTATCTTTCGATACATCACTGACAAGGCAGATTTTTTCCCCGTAGTAGGTTGCCATTTCTTTCTGCAGTGGACCAGTTGTCATCCAAACCACTTAACCAATAAAATATCTGCAACAAAAATAATACATGATTTATATCCCCACGCTATAAATACTGTCGTAATATAAAGATAACTATTTTTCTGACTTCAAGCAGTTACTTGTCAAATTAACTATCGTCTCTTATTCATTGTTTCTTTGAATATAAGTCACAAACTAATCCTCAGAGATTTAGAAGGATCTGCAGTCAGATGACATATCAGTCAGTTATGTGCCATACGTGATACACAGGCGATCATGTATCTTTCGATACATAACTTACGAGGCAGATTTTTTTTACCGCAGTAGGTTGCCCTTTCTTTCTGCGGTAGACCAGTTGTCATCCAATGCTATAGAACCCGGTCTGTCCTGCTATTTACCTATAGAAGGGGAGATAAAAAGAGGATTCATACCTTTCTCAAGGGTATTAGCACGTAAGGGAAATGTAATGTATTTGACTGGAATTCGAACTCGGCTCTCCGATTCCTCAATCTGAACCGCTATCCCTTACTCTACTCTGCCTCCTTCTGATCTTAGTTGTGTCAAATGCACTGGTGACCCAACGTTGTGTCAAACATTTGTCTCGATTTGAAGCGACCTTACTATACTGTATTCGCTCTTCACGGAAATGGAATTTAACATCGTACCAAAACTAAAATTTTAAAAACAATTACAACAAAAATGAAAATAACTGACACTGATCCTTAATCTACTAAACAAAGATTCTTATGGATGATCTTATACATTTACTTAATTTTAGAATATCGATTTAAGCTAACAGAATCAACCCGGATAATAGCCTCCCTATTCCCGCAAACATAATCTTTTCGGTGCATATTACATTTAGCTAATTGTGTAACGCTATTTTTGAGTTTTATATTAAACTTATTACCCACCAAGTACAAAACAAGTCAATAAGATGTCTCTTATGTTATTAAACGAAATAAATCCTGTATTTAATGTGTTTTTCTTCATAAAGTTTTCATATTGTTTTTGTTTTCGTTTACAGGCGCTAAGAGGCGCGCCTTTTGGTGAAGGCACTGGGCCCATCTTATTGGATAACATGCTGTGTACCGGCAATGAAGATTCGCTAAAGAACTGTCCTCATAATGGCTGGAAGAACCACAATTGCTACCACAACGAAGACGCCGCTGTACAGTGTTTTAATACATCAGGTGAGACACACGACTAGCTTGAATCATAATCCTGCCTTCTGGCTAAAATCGCGGGTGGTCTTAGCCGAATAAACTCTACGTTTATTTAACCCAAGTATTTTGTTTTCAAATCTCCTGTGTCAGTCTGACATAGTCCTTAGTTACCCTTGGCTGATGGTCAATATTTATAAGCTTGTTCAAACCTGATATCGCTTTCTTAAGGACAGGAAAATGGTGTAAATATAATAAAGTTAAAATGTATTAATCGTTGGTACAGTCGATTTCATTAACCCCTAAATGGCGGGTAACACCATGTGATGTTTCAATGTTGATTAACAGATTTTATCAACTGATGATTTAATTCTTTTCCAACAATACGAGCATTCTTCATTCAGGATTCCAGTCCAAATGACTAATTAGAAACTCTAGGTTTGTTTTGTTTTTGTTTTACGGCATATCAATACCTCGATGGGTTATTTAATGCCGACAAGATTTTTATCGCTGGTAATGTTTTTTCAAAACGTATTTCTGATAATATTTACCGGAGCCGTCAAAGTACGACAATGAATATGCAGCTAAGGATTGGAAATAAAGCATAGATTCGAACTTACACATTTTGCAATGCTTCAGTTGCTTTGGTTTGTTTTGTTTTTCGATATATCAACCTGAATGGGTTATTTCATGCCGACAAGATTTTTACTGGTGATATTTTATTCCAAAAATGTATTGTTGCTAATACGTTTTCAAAAATGTATTGCTGGTAATATTTTTTTTCAAAAATGTACTGCTGGTAATAATTTTTTCAAGAAAGTATTGCTGGTATTAAAACCTATTTTTATACTTTCATAGTGTTTTGATCCCTTTTGATGGTCTTAACTATTTGCCCATAGCTGGGAACCTAACAGGTGCTACCACCCCGGGTTATGGTGGACCTAGGAACACCAGCAATTAAGAGGTGGTTCTATGTTCCTCAAACCATCCTGACCAAAGGCCTGGCTGTCGCATATAGTTTATCGCTTTACCCAGGACGCCAAGAGAAACTTTATGACTCAAGAGGTTATGGAATAGCCTTTTGTATTTGGTTACAGATTTGGAAGTAAAAGTAAAAATTCTGCTATGTCTGCATGCAAACTTCTCGAAGAGAAACGGAAGAAAAATTCTAGAAATTATGCACAACTCAATTATGCATTGAACATTTCAAGGATTATTGTTAAAATATTACATTTTATTTATTTATTTTTCTTTCTTTATTTCATAATATAAATGAGTTAACCCTTTTTTTAATATAATTTCTGTTTATAATTAAAGCGAAAATATGCATTAAATATCTTTAAAAAAATAATAAATAATAATAATTTTAACACGTTTGGCGTGCAATACTTGGTAACATTTCCCGTATTTTGAGGGCTAACAATTAGAGTTAGCTTAGGTACATACTTGTGCAAATTAATTCAGACAACTGATTTAGTTTCCTTTCTTTCACCATACAATCAGTTTTATACCCACTGGAGTGACAGGGTGTAATCGATTTCTATGTTTCCCTCGGATTAGGTCATTTGCAGTATGTGCAATATTATGAATCTATTTTCGAGGTGTATGATGAAATTTGCTTGGCCTTGAAAAATATTGCATCATCCGTGATTGCATCAGATTTTCATCACGCTCAGACACTATAGTTTCGACAGTTGATTAGTTGTCCTACGGCAATTATCTGCGATGGACGTTACTCCAAGGAAGCGTACGAAAATTGTAACACTGCACGAATACACTGGAAAGCCTTACCAGTGAGCAAATCAAAGTACTAAAGACTGGACCGGAAACTCTCCTGATTTAAATCCAATTAACAATCTGGGGTCAATCTGCTAGGAACGACTTCGTGCAATGGACATACGAAGTACTAACATGTGCACTGGGTGATGTTTCATTGGAAAAATACGAAAAAAATAAATAATAACGGAATTATTCGTTTTTACTAGGGTGTAAATTCTGTTTATTTATTCGCTACTGATAAACCCACATTCCGGAATTCTAGATAAAAAGAACGCTATGGAGCCTGATTTATGGTTTTTCTTATTTCGAAATGCCAAGGTAATAAAGAAATGGTCGCGTGAACTAAGAGAATCATTATCCAAATGCGCAATGTTTGATGCAATGTCGTGTATGAGGTGAAAGTTTTCCACCCTAAAAATATTTTTAAAAAATCTCCCCCTCCGGCAGATCGTGCAACTCACATGATTTTAGAATTTTTCAGAATTTAGTTTAATAACAGCAAAAACGTCGATTTGTTTTCCTGATGTCAAACAGATCAGTGTCGTAGGAAACCGACAGACCACAACAGCCGATTAGATTTGATCAAATGGTGAAGGAAAGGTGCATGGAAAACTTTTTTGAAGGGCTGGTGCAACGATGTGCCACAAGGTATCAAATTCCGCAGGTTTTAATTTCCTTCGAAGTCGGAATTAGAAGATAGATAGATAGATAGATAGATAGATAGATGGCGTGTGTTAATGGAAGACATAAATAGACTATAATTTTATGTTTGACTAGATGCATATTCTGTTTTCCCTTTGTTGGATTTTACCAAATATATTGAAGTGTAAACATCATAGTAAAGGTCGATATCGTACAAAAATTTACCCAAATATTAAAAAAAAAATGAAAACAGCTAAGAAAATGATTAAGATGGAACCGAAATTTTTGAGACAAAAACAAACTAAAACGTTTATAAAGTTGTTATATGCCTTCTATCAGATCTTGAAAAAGCAAGCTTTAGAAGAAATTCTAAAACTCAATCTTAAACAAGAAACAATGGATTAAAAGAGACTGTGCTTGTTCAAAAACATGGATACTACGTGATCCGTCCGAGGGGAGTCTGCATGATAATTTCCACGTGACGAGTCACAAGTGGCCTTTAAGTGTTTCATAGCCGGTCAAACATGGTGCATACCAATTAGGGAAAAACAGTGGAGACTTTATTATAACAAATGTTAGGATATATTTGATAAATATATATATTTATATATTTATATATATATATATATTTATATAACTTCAGCAGTACGATCGTTTTTTTCATTATTTATAGGATAAAAAACTGCAATTTTCCGCTGATAGACCTAAATGTAATTCCAAAATGAAAATGATGTCCAATCTGAATAAGATTTTTTTGTAGTGCCTGCAGATTGCATATGCCATGAAACCCCAATTCTCCTCTGGTTTGTCTTCGAGAAGAAAATTACACAAAAACCACACACACATACATATATATAGTTCTGGGATGAGACGTTATATATATATTATTTATATTCGGATAACGTATATCTTTAAAGTTATAAATCCAATGGGATATAATGCTTATCCAAGTGGATCTTCATGTATAAAATATCTTGTCAAAAATAGACTCATTTGTTTTTATTATAAGAGAACATATAAATTACATTATAGGGAAATCCAAAATTATGCAGACAACATTAAATTTTTGACATTCTTTTATAGAAAAAAGATTTGGCGGATGTTGTTTATAATAAACAGGATTAAAAAATTTACCGGCCTGAATATCCGAGAAATTTTATAGAAAATTTCGTCCTCCGAAGGAATCGAACCTGTATCAATTTACGGAACCGTCATATAGTCCTTTTTCGGAGGACGAATATTTTAATTGAAAATTTCTCGGACATTTCGGTAACTATTATATATATTTATTATAAAACAGATATTTATTTAAATATTTATATCTATAAAAAATATATATAAACATAAAAATGTCTTAAAAAATTGTCGGACTTTTGTCCATTTTAATGTGTGACGTCATTTGTTTCATTTGATACGCCATGAGCTTTTTGAATGTACAAAGAGAATCATGGAAGATTGTTTTTTAAAACAGTAAAATCGAAATTCAAGTCGAACGATCCTATGGTCGATTGGAAAAAAAAAAAATAATAATATTTTGCTTCGTTCAAAATTGTTAAACAACCAAAAAGCCATGGAACACTAGAGATGAGCGATGTCTTCAAAACTTAATAAAATAATGTATTCTTTACTATAATGTTTTCTTAAATGTTCTAGAGTATAAAAATGACCTTAGTCTTCCAATAAAAACAAACAAAAAAAAAATAGCCTTTTAAAAAAAAAGATATGGTGAAGACAAAGAACAGGACCATCCACACTTTTTGAAGGGCTGGTGTCTTCTGGGTTTAGAAAGGTCCCGAAACGTTAAATGAATGACAGGTTTTTAATTTGAAGTCACAGACCGGCCAGCGAAATTCCACCTGTTAAAAAAATCAAAACAAGACAGAATAGAGCAAAATAGATAGATAGATAGCATCCCCGTCCTGTAATCCAGTAACACATAATAGACTATCCTTTTATGTTTGACTAGATGCATAATTTGTTTTCCTTTTCCTTCGACGATTTTTTACCAAATATATTGGTTTTTCCACTTCGGCATAGTTCTTTCAAACTTTTACATAAATTTGTTCACAAAATTAAAAAAAAAATGAAAACAGCTACGAAAAATGTCAAGGGAAGAAAGAAACCTACTTTAAGTCTTTTACACAAAAACAAACTAAAAACGTTTATAAAGCAATAGCAATATAAATATCATCAGATCTTGAAAAAGAGATGGATAAAAAGAATATTCTAAATGACGCCAAAATGAAAATAACACTGACATCTCATTTGCGAAATACAGGGTGCTTAGATAAATTGTGGTCTAAATGATCCTCTCTTGAAAAGTCTGCCTCAAACATCCTTTTAACAGACATACAGTGATGCGGTTTAAATAGTCGTCAAAATGGTGCGCCAAAATTGAAAAAAGGATGGACATCTATTTAACAAATGGGACAGATTTGATAAAGGGGGTATAAATGACACCAAAAATGAAAATAACACGTTTTCATCCTTTTTAACTTCACATACAGGATCGTGGATTTTTTCATTAATGATCAAAATGAAAAAAACTGACATCTCATTTGAACATGATAGTTTCTGCTAAATGCACATTCCATCCTGAAAATGATGTCCAATCTGAATAAGATTTTGCTGTAGTGCTGTGCAGATTGCATCCTGCCATTTTCCCCAATTCTCTGCTGGTTTGTCTTCGAGAAGAAAATTATCAGAAAAACCACACTCAAATTAATACAGGGTGCGATCGAAGTTCTCTAAAATGAGACAAAATCAAAATTACACATTATTATTTTAACAGACTAAGGTCCGATCTTTGTTGTTATTAAATCACAGCGTTTCGGCTGTTACTGCCATCGGCCTTCTTCAGATATAGGGCCAAGAGATAAATTGTTTTTATTGAGCAAACGAAAAATTTATTTTTGACATCTGTTTCCACTAGAGTTTAATCTGCAACATTATGAAATGGACGTCTATTTTTAAGCAAAATTGAAAATTTATACATTCATTTTATATAAACAACCAAAATTACACAAAAATGCTCTGTTTATAATAAAAGATTAAATCAACTGAATAAAATCGCCATTGAATGTCAGGGGAAATTTTCATAGAAAATATTCGTCTCCTCTTCTGAATCGAACCTGTTTAATTTGGCGGAACCGTCATATAGTCCTTGCATTCAGGACTTTGATGTTACAAGGTGAAAATTGGTCTCTCGCATTCAGCAAAGCGCTCCACACGTAATAATTTGTATTATAAATTAGGTGATTTGTAAGGATTTATGTCGTAAAAAAAATGTCTGAAGCCATGAATGTCTTAAAATTATGTGGCATGGACAGTCCATTTCATAATTGTGACGTCATTTGTTTACTCGGGATACGCATGAGCAGATATGAATGTACGTAAGAGAATCATGGAGGATTGTGATAAGATGAAAACAGTAAAAACGACGCCATCACTAGTGAACGATCCTCAAATCACGATTGGTTAAGGCACATTATCAAGTATTTTGCTTCGTTCAAAATTGTTAAACAACTCTTTTTAAGCCATGGAATACTAGAGATGAGCATATGTCTCCAAAACTTAATAGGAAATAATGTATTTTTACTACGGTGCCCAATGTTACTATTAAATGTTCTACAAAAATAAAAACAAACAACTTAGTCTTCCGCAAAAAAAAACAAAATAAAAAAAAAATAGCTTTAAAAAAAAGAATAAAAGACAAATGAAAACTAGTCTGCTCCGGTACGTTTTCGTTCATGCGCGTCTTCTGGGTTTAAATGTGGGACATTTTGGCAATGAATGACAGAAAAGCAAGGATTAATTGTTTACCAGATTGGCCATCAGAAATTCTACCTGTTAAAAAATCAAAACAAGACAGAATATACAAAAATATATATAGCAATATATATCCCTCCTCCTTATCCTTTATATATATATCCTCATCCTCCTCCTCCTTTACCTCCTCTCACGCTGCAAAGCATAACCTTTTACCTTTTGCTTTCTCCTTCGACGATTTTGCCTGTCAATTTTACCTGGCTTTTCCACTTCGGCAAAGTTCTTTTCCAAACTTTTATTGCAGCTAGAGAAATGTTCACCAAATTAAAATGCTTTCCTTGAGTGACACTCGTTTTCACGAAGGCATGTCAAGTTCTCCATATAGAAATATATATTTATATATGTACACAGGTGTAAGTCTCCATCTCCATGAAGTTATATATATATATATATATATATATATATAAAAAGAAAGAACAGTAAGATATATCATACGTGCATACATATATATATATATATATATATATATATATATATATAGAAACATTCTACCCCAGTGAGCCAACCACGTGAAGAAGGCCGGAGCGTACAACGTCTGCAACGTTGAAATAAATATGGCGAAAAAGATGAGGACAATAGACCGAATAAATATAAACAGATGTCTGTTATTTAGTTTATGAGGGAATTGAATATTTTCAGCTCTCTTGGGAGTGGTAACAGAACATCAGAAATAACGCCAAAAATGATGTAGATTTCTGAGCATTGGTGTTTCTCTCCAAAACAGACTCTTGTTAAGCATATGAAACACCACAAACAGAAAGTGAGATTGCCTGAGATTAACCAGGAGTTAAAAGTAATGTGCTCTGTGGGTGCTTTTCATATCATCTTCGTCCCCACAGCAGAAACATCCCCCCAGTGATAACACCGAACTTCTATGCCACATTTACCTATTTGTATTTACAAATACAGATAACGAAAGTCATTTGAGAAGTCACGAAAGAGCGAAACAGTCTACAAATCAACCATTCACCCTTGCATGGAGTATTGCTGACATATATAGTCCAGTGACCCTTCTGTTTGTCTCAAGGTCCTTGATAAAATCAAGAGACGGATATGTAATGTAATTGGCCCTGATCTGGCATCTCGTCTGCAGTCGCTCTCTCACAGACGTGCCGTCGCCCCCCCCTCTATCTTTTTTTACAAATACTTTCACGGTAACTGCTCCGATGAGCTGCTTTCGCTGGTTCCTAAACTTCATGAATTTAAGCGTTCTACTAGGCACACCCTTTCACTGTCGAAACTGTTAAATGTAGCCGTATCTTCTACTTCAATAGCTTCACTTCTCGTCTGTGGAACTCCCTTCCCTTTTCCTGTTTCCCTGATAGCTATAATCTCCAACTATTCAAATGTAATGTCAATCGACGTCTCCAGATGCCTTGATCTATCCCCTATCTTTCTCTTCATCCTTTCCTCTGTCACTCCTATTTGCTCTCGCTCCAACTCTATGTAACCCCGTGCGTGCTAGTGGCTTCACACCTTGCTTGGGGTGAAACGCTTAAAAAAAAGTTGATTTAACAAAATGGTTTTGTTCGAACTAAAGAAGCGGTGTTGACTTCGCCTGATCGCCTGTTCCTCCTTGGCCAAGTGGTAAGGCGCGACGGGCTAAACGGTGGCGCCCTTTTTCCCTGAAGGACACATATTCGAAGGGCGCAAATTTTCTTTAATAAGATTTCTCGAATATTCAGGCCAGTAAACGAAAATAAATAAATATCAGTCAGTTATGTGCCATGCGTGATACACGATTAGGCGATCATGTATCTTTCGATACATCACTGACAAGGCAGATTTTTCCTGCAGTAGGTTACAATTTCTTTCTGTAGTACACCAGTTGCCATACAAGGCTGTAGAACCTGGTCTGTTCTGCTATTTAACCATAGCTATGGGAAGAGAAGAAGATTCATACCTTTCTCACATAAGTGAATGTAATGGTTTCGAATGGAATTCGAACTCGGCTCTCCGATTCCTCACTTCCTCACTTTATATCGTTCATCGGAGTAGATTGTTTTAGTTCCACATGCCATGCCTCTTCCGGATGTCTCGGTGATTTGCCTTTAACTCAGCCCTCCACTGCGCCATGTATCCTCAAGAACCAGAGGATAAAGACGTTGGTTAGTTCCAAAGAGTTGTGTATTCAATACTAGGCTACAGCAGTGGTTACCCCCACAAAAAAAGAAAAAACTTGGAGACTTGAGTTAAAGAGAAATGACAGAGACATCCGGAAGAGGCATGGCACGTGGAACTAGAACGATCTACCCCAGTGAACGAAATAAAGGGTTCGGTTCGAAATTCCATTCAACTTAAGAAGGCCGGAGCGTACAACGGCCGAAACGTTGCGAATATGGCAAATAAAGATGAGGATAATCGTCCGAATAATGTAAATAATGCAAGTACGCACTTTCTCTTGGATAATACTTGAAAATTTTCTGGTGATTCCCTTAATTTGGCGTTTCTGGTGGCTTTCCAATAGCTTTTGCTAAGGTGGACAATAGTCAGCTCTGTAGAACCGGATGGGACATTATCTTGCATGAATATACACATTAGGTTAAATATTTTGGAGTTTGTGACTTGTACAATTCAAAATTCCTCCGGCCCAAGAACTTAGTTTAGATTTTTCTTCATGTAGATCATGTATCATTTTCTCATGTAGGACATGTATTCTTTCACGTTTCTTTTTTTTTTTTTTTTCTATGAATTTAGTTCAGAAAAATTGCATTCCTTTAAGGAAATATTAAAAAAAAAAGCTCAAAATCTTTTTAAGGGTAAGTTCGTAATGTAAGTTCATACTCTCCACCTTTTCTTTTTTTCCATTCTTTCATCACGCGTCTTCTTTTTCCCATTTTTCTCTCTTTCCTTCTTTTCTCTCATTATTATGTTTTTCTCTTTCTTTCGATAAATTTTTCTCGTTTTCATTTCTAACATTTCGTTCGCTTGTAATTACCGTAATTCTCCATGTATAATGCGCATTTTTTCTAAAAAAATAATAAGCAAACTTATGGGTGCGTATTATGCACAGCTACAAAAAAATCTTTAAAAAATTGCCGTTTCATAGGTCAATTTCAGTTGTGAAATGACAACTTACTAACATTCGGCGATTGAGACCCCATACGGATGTCAAATACAAACATATTTACTTAACAATACTTATAAATATAAAATAAAACAAGAATTATCATAAAACTAAATTAGAATCATATTATTCAATGTTTAAAACCATTTTTTGTGAAAAACTACATACAGATCCGATAGATTGCACATTTTATCGAGAAAAACGGGTTAATGAGTCTGCGCACTAGGCACAATATAGTTATTTCCGTTTCCTTTTAGAATGGTGATGATCGGACGGTTTGATAAATATCTTCAATTACAGCTTGAATAAGAATAGGAAACGCTGGCCGTAATGAAATTGGAGAGGTAAAATTTATAGGTTTTGATTACCAAACCAGTGGTGCGTATTATGCGTGATTAGAAGCATTTTCGCACGCTTTCAGCACAATTTTAGGGATGCGTATTATGGATGAAGGCGTATTATACATGAGAAATTACGGCAATATATTGTGTTTCGTATATTTGTAACCAAGCGTCACTTTACTGGCGTGCCGCATAATAATAATAATAATTACTCTAATGCTAGACCATACATGGCTCTCATGGCTTCTGATCTTAATTTATTTGATTTAGTTAAAGAATGCCTTGATGAATTAGGATGCGTTGCTGTAAATATACAGTTCAATACCACAAATTTGTTGTCAATTGCCTGACCATAACCACTTGGCCATGTCCCTCGAGGGTGACGCAGTGTGAATATCAGTTCATGAGCGGGAGTAGTAAAGGAGTATCATAGCTGGGCGTCAAATACAATCATATGTACCTAACAATACTTACAAATGTAAAATAAAATAGGAATTATCATAAAACTAAATTAGGATCATATTATTCTATGTTCAAAACTATTTTTTAATAAGCGCAGGAAATATTAGACGTAATGAAATTGGATAGGTACAATTTATAGGGTTTGATTACCAAGCAAGAGGTGCGTATTATGCGTGATTAGAAGCATTTTCGTACAATTTGAGCACAATTTTAGAGGTGAGTATTATGGATGAAGGCGTATTATACATGGGGAATTACGGTAATTAAGCCAAAAGGTAACTTTTTTTGCTAACTCCTCCTCCCTTTCATTCTTTATCCATTTCCACCGCGTATTTTTCTTTTTATTTAACTCTTCTATTTTTCCTTAGCTTGTTAGTTTTTCTTTCTTTCTTTCTTATTCGTTATTTTTTGGTACTTTGAAATCACTTACTTGTTTGTCTTTTCTTCTTTTCATTTTCCTCCTGATTATCTTTTCTTTTTCATCCTCCAAGCACATCTTTTAATCTCCCCATTTTAAATATTTCGACTTAAATTCCGAAAACACTAGCGAACGAAACATACGCTGTTTACGCAATATTCCATGATGAACACTGACCTTTCTGTTCGCAAACCCGAGTCACGTCCGATACAAAGATGGCGCCGTTTTCAATACAAACGTGGAAAAATTCCATGAGGAACAGAATAAATTATTCTGTCAAAATCAACAGAAAATAAATGAATTATAAAACCTTAGAACACCTTTTATTTGTTCACGACGCTTCAAAAAAAGTTCCCAGTGGAGAAATAAAGAAAGTACAGTTTCCAACTCCAAAAAACTTCCCGGTTGAAAAAAAAGATTCCATTAATCATTAAGATTTTGGACAAATATATTTTGGCGCAGATCTGCAAGATAGAATGCCACTGGGCTGGCACAAAAATATTCACTTCACTAAAAGAAAAGTGTAATGCAGCCATATTTGGGTTCGAACTACATAACATTTTTTTTCAGCCTTGACAGTGTTCAAAAGCGTGTGTGATGTATTGTGAGCGATGAATACTTTTCCACCCTACAACCTCTTTCCCTTAAACGAAAAATTACTAGCCTCTCGCTCCTCTATCTCTATTTACAAGGCAAATGTTCAGACGAACTATATTCCTTATCTTCGCCAATTCAGACAGTTACAGCTAAGAACAATCACTATGCCACAAGTCGATTAATTCTCATGCTCTTGCTAAAAACGAAGTTCCACGCAGACTGCTTATTCTCCAGAACTGTTACTTTGTGTCTCTCCAGTGGATTCTTCCCTGATCGCTACAATCTTAACCTCTTCAAGTCTAGGGTCAACCGTTATCTTTCCTACATATCCTCATAATCACCACTTCTTACCTCCTCATTTTACGCTCATACAACCAACCTCATTCATACTCCCATGGGGATGCTTCCCTGGTCGCTATAATCTTAACCTCTTCAAGTCTTGGGTCAACCGTCATCTTTCCTATATATCCTCATAATCAGCATTTTTACCTCCTCCTCTCACGCTCATATAACAAACTCATTCATACTCCCGAGAGGATGCTTTCTTAATGGCTACAATCTTAACCTCTTCAAGTCTAGAGTCAAGTGTTATCTATCCTACATATCCTTATAATCAGCATTTCTTACCTCCTCCTCATACTCCCGAGAGAATGCTTCCCTCGTCGCTACGATCTTAACCTCTTCAAGTCTAGTGTCAACCGTCATCTTTCCTATATATTCTCATAATCAGCATTTCTTACCTCCTCCTCATATAACAAACTCATTCATACTCCCGAGAGGATGCTTTCCTGATGGCTACAATCTTAACCTCTTCAAGTCTAGAGTCAAATTTTATCTATCCTACATATCTTTATAATCAGCGTTTCTTACCTCCTCCTCATACTCCCGAGACGATGCTTCCCTGGTCGCTACAATCTTAACTTCTTCAAGTCTAGGGTCAACCGTTATCTTTCCTATATATCTGTACAATACGCACTTTTTTATTTTCTCCTTATACATCCGTAGAGGAACCTCATACAAGCTGTAGGGTGCTAAGACATCGTTAACTCTTAGAGATAGACAAGGAGATAGGATTTGGAGATATGAGTAGGTAGGCTTTCCTACCGCCCGATCCACACTCCTCCCCCTTCTCTTGGACATGAGTAGAGGCTTACGCCTTGTTTCTTGTTTAGGAAGGGCTCTCTCTCTCTCTCTCTCTCTCTCACTGGCCTCTGTATCTCCAATTGCCTTGATCTATCCACTACCCTTCTCCTCATCCTTTCTTCTATCACTCCTCTCTGATCTTGCTCCAAATTTTCTGTAACCCCTTGTGTCCTAGTGGCTTTCCGCCTTGCTTGGAGTGAAACGCTTAAAAAAAAAATATTCAGGAACACATTATAGTGACTGTCAGTGTTCTTTACACTGTGTCACTATTATTTTAAAGTGCTCTTGTTGTAGTATATGTCCTTATCAGCTTTATATCTGATACGTCTGATACGTCTCCGATATGCAGACTTTGATATCCGGAACAATATATAGGTCACTGAGGAATTAAGAGAAATGGGAGTAGTTGAAATTGTATCTTTTTAGTTTCTTTCAGAGCAAATGATTTGGGTTATTTTATGGCCATATGGCCTTTTGTTAGCTTATTTCATTTTTAAATGTATTTATTTCATGTTAATTTATTACTTTAAATATTCTATGTATTTATAGGTTTGTCTAGTTTTTCTTATATGTCATAAATTTTATTAGATTTTTTGATATAGCAGTTTATTCCTCGGATGAAACTGAGTAAAACATAATGAATATGAATAGATGTGTGCGTAGATCTGATGGAGCAGTTTTCTATGTGTCTTCATATCCAGGACGGCCGCTATGTAGGAGAATTGATATTACATAGCAGTTAAATGTTTTTTCTTTCTTTTTTCTTTCTTTCTTTCTTTCTTTCTTTCTTTCTTTCTTTCGAACGAGATTTTTCAGCCTGATACTTTACTTAACTTTTGAAAGACATCTTTTTCTATCACGATGCACCTTTTAATTTCAATGCTGCATTTTCTGTCCTCTTATTTATAATTCGTATGTTGGGCTCTTTTTGCTGATAACCATACATTCTATCTTTTTATAATTGATGCTTAGTCCTTTCTTCTCGCTTTCCTCGACAACTTTCTGTATGAGTTTATGGAGCTTTCTTTTCTGCTATCAACAACGTATCATCTATTATTATCATTCTATCTAATGATTGTGGTTACCAATAATGAATCCTGGTAGGACTTTTAGTTCTCTCAGAATCATTTCACCATTAAATAGGTCCGGTGAGATGACTCATCCTTGTCTTACATCCCTTTCTGTTTTCGTATATTTACTGAATTCATTTTCTATCCGTATGTAGGCGGATTGCTGCTAGTATCGGTTCTGGGCACTTCTAATATCCTTCCCAAATATGTCAAGGTTACCTAGAAGTTCGAACTGTTCTCTGCGACGTATTTTAAGAAAAAACTTTTGCATAATCTATAAGACACATGTACGATCTTCATTTGGATTATTATTTTTTATATCAATCGAAGCATAAATATTGTATCCCAGGTTATAAAATAAGTACAAAACACGATTGACAATTCATTATATCTTCCATAACTGCAAACACGGCCATAATATTACCGATATTAATTGCAATTTCGGTGTTTCGAGGGTAGAGTCGTCTTCAGAAAGGAAATCCACGTCATTGATTTCAAATATTAATTCTTGCGATTTGAATCTTTAAGATGAGCCTGGGCATCGCAGAAAATCACAATTTGACTAATTAGGACGCACCTCCAGCGATTAGACCTTAGCAAAAAAAGCTTTAAAAATTGCACTTTCTTTATTGCAAGCCTAATGTTGATGAAAAGTTGTTCTGCGTGATAATCGGAAACGTTGTTACAAGCATTCTTACCTGAACTCAAATTTCCAAATTATATATATAAAATTTATAGAATAATTGGCTCTCAATGTCACGCTTCTACTTAAAGCAGTATCAACGAGAAGGACCATTTCTTTTTGTTCTTTGTTTTACTAGGAGAGAGTGGTGGCAGTTTGGATTCTAAGAGGCAGTAATAGGGCTGACGTGACAGGAACGTATGTCCCACGTTAACTCATCGTCTTCTGCGGGTGGTCTTAGCCGATCGCTAACCTGGGTGCAGGAGACATATTGACGCTTCAGAACACTTGAGGCCCTCTATTGAATTCGCGCCGTTTTGGACTTATATTCAAAACCCAGGTAAAGGCAGTCCATCACTGCCCAAATGTTCCGCCCACAAGGCAATCGCTAACCATCATGGCCCTGGATTTCGCATTCTATAATAAAAAGGGAGTTCTCTCCTACTTCAAGAAAACGCATGAACGCATAGTTCACAAATCACTCGGCAAATAAATGAATGATGGAACAAAGAATTTGACACCAACACTCTTCATTAAACTTGTCCCTTAAAAATAAATGCTTTCACCGCCTTCGGTAAAAATGCGCGACACACAACTGAAGAATTTAAGTCAGTGACCATTTTCATTGGCTGATACATCTCGACGAGGTGCACAGGCTTGCTAAGAGATGGATTATTTTATAGAATCCCAACTCTAGAATGGGTGCGAACTAAGGTAATCGATCTTGTCATTTTACACATAGGTAATAGTTGAAGTGATCAATATAATTCATATCTTTCCCAATGGTATTTACGCGTAGGTAAACGCACTGAACTCATCTGGAATTCGAATTCGGCTCTCCAATTTCTAATTCCTTGTTTCAATCTATCACACCACCCGCACATACTTGTCCCTTACCGATTACCAGTTCTCCAGAACTTACATACATATACGCGATAGATGTACACCAACGTTGATCATGCCGAAAATTCCATCTATTTGTTGACTTCTGTAATACGTTTTTATTTTGACTATAAATTTCTGTCGGATTATCGCAAACACTGTGCCAATTTTAAGGTATTTCGTTTCATTCGTAAAGCTGTCTGTGTGCGTAGATGTATTTCGGCGTGTGTGTGTGTGCGTGCTTGTGCGTGCGTGTGCATGTGCGTGTGTAAACAAATTTCAAAGAAAAACAGAATCTATAAATGTTACATATGGATAAGCAGTTCTGTTGAACTTCGTAGGTTCTGTAGCCAATGTAAATCACCCCGTTATTTTTTACGGGTAATATGCTTGTATTAATATATAGAAAAAAATATCAATTTCCTAATTTGTTTCTGCGACAATACTCTATTGGATGACTTTATACGGAATAGATATAAGTGTGCTTTGCTAGATTCTGTACAATTGAGATCTGATTAAAATGGCCCTGCATCGATAAAAAGTCTACAGTCGCCCAAGGATATGAGGCACAAATCGCTTTTTGAATGTTTGCAAGCCAGACGCCAAATTAGGGTTGTTTGCGGGGTGAAATTTGACAAACCTGGTTCAAACTGCATGATATGTTCATATACTGAACACATTGCGCTTTCTCATGATCGACCTCCAGTTCATAAGCCTGGCGTTCTCAAATATCACGTGATCTAATTTGAAAATGTATAATTCGATTTGATACGAGCTAATAACAGGATAAGAATGGAAGTTTTTCAGAGGGAAAATAAAACCACGATGAATGGAAATAATACTTTTGACGGCTCTGCCATGGGTAAATTTCGCGCATGCGCGTTGTTTATTATTTTGTCGACTGCAGAGTATACTAAGTTGGGCACCGTCTATGAGAAAATGACGCAATCCACACCGACAGAAATTTGAAAATGGCATGCTGTACTGCTTGGCATTCGCGCCGGAAGATCCAATATGAACATTTCAGAGTGTTTGGCTGTCAATCTGAAAAGACTGAATGGGATTTTGGGTAAAAAGTGAGTAAATTTATGTGTAAGATACAAAGATGGTATTTTCGTTTCAGCTAAAAATATTGATCAAATTACACAACTTAAAAATAAATTTGAAAGTCACCCAGTCCTCAAATTTACATTAGAATTTAATATTTATAATAAAATTCCATTCCTTGCTGCATTTATTAATACCAGCACACATAAATTTACTACTTCTCTATTTAGAAAACCCACAAGCATTAACTCGTGCCGTCTTAATTATAATAGTGAATGCCCCCAATGAGATAAGTTAGCCGTTATAAAAAAAAATTAATCCAACGCACACAAATATCTTCTTCCAAAACCATATTCTATAATTACATTAAACAAACACTTGTTAATATTGGATTTCTTAATTCCGTCATTGATCAATAAATTAAAATGGATCTCAATAAACTCAATAACACCACTAACAAAATTGATAACATTAATAATAATAGTGTATGTCAAAATAAACTTAACACTATTAACTTATACTATTGTAACCAAATGCATGATAATTACAAACATGATGAAATAACATTGAAAAACATAAGAGGTCGAAATGTTAAACCCATTAATCATAATAAACAAGTTAAGCTCATCATATATTATAAAAAAAATTAAAACAATTGACCTCATAATCTCTAATAAAACTACAACCACACAACTAAATCCTCTATAAAAAATCATCGTAGTGTATGAGTTTACATTCCCGTTCAGTAATTGTATCTCTGATACTAATAATAAACCCACTACATATAGTGGCTTTACTACAACCACGTTCTCCCGTAGACTAACCTGTCACTTTTTTTATCTTAGTTCTATTAAGCAACATTTCTTTGAAAAACATTGCCATGTACATAATATTAGACATATATTAGTTTAAAACACAATAATACTCACACATACACACAGTGAAAAGAACTTTCAGATATTGGAGGCCATCTTCATCACAACAAAGTAACCCACACTCAACAAAATTACATTTCAAACTTGTCACAATACATTACAATGCGTCTAGACATATGGTTCTGTTGTTAATATTTCCGTCCCTCACGTGGTATGACGTCATAGAACTGCATCATGAATTTACGACCTGTATCTGCTATTCCGCGCATAACAATCGTCTATGTCATCAGTGAATATATTTGTTTAAATGCCCGCATAACCGCTCTGAAGATGGCTCATGTGAGCCGAAAGGTTAGATCAAGGAAGAGCTTAATAAAAAATATTCAAATTTTGGACAATTTGTCTTTATTTTCGGCCGAAATTAAAGCAACTATACAAAGTTTAGAACGGCTCATGATCAGACATAATAGACATTCGTTGTCTGTTATATTTAACAATATATGTTTGCATAATGATCTATTGCCCTAATACAATATATATACACACATACATATATATATATATATATATATGGGTACGTAGCCGAGTCGCATTCTGACCATGAGACCCGGGTTCGAATTACATGGTCGATTTGGCAGGAAGAAGACTTCCTGATATTATGGGACTGATAACTTTGGAAAGTACCTGAAAAACGATACCACGTGTGGACCAAAGCCTTGTCAGTGAAATTGGGTAGACAGAAATCTTGGGTTCTGCCGCTAGCTGTGCTAGCACAAAGTCACAAATCATCGTGGTCGAGGGATTGAGCGTGCTGGCCTTGTTCAAATTGTTGATCATTCTAGATAACACACTCTTTCCCAGAAACTATAAGTAAGGTCAGCTCGGCATAGTTGCAGCATGAACCATAGGTCGGCTCTGTAGGTGTTGAATAAACACAAATGCACCTGAGCAAGCATCTGCAATAGGGATTGGCTAACCGCCCTAGTAGACAGGTATCATCTAATACAAGTGGTCAGCTAGTCCGAATAATGTAAATAGTGTACATAATACCTCATCTCAGAAATATAGACAGATACTGAAAGGCCGAAACGTTGGAATAATTATGGCGACAAAGATAAGTACAATAGTCCGAATAATGTAAATAGTGTCCATAATACCTCATCTCAGAAATATAGACAGATACTGAAAGGCCGAAACGTTGTAATAAATATGGTGACAAAGATGAGGACAATAGTCCGAATAATGTAAATAGTGTACATAATACCTCATCTCAGAAATATAGACAGATACTGAAAGGCCGAAATGTTGTAATAAATATGGTGACAAATATGAGGACAATAGTCCGAATAATGTAAATAGTGTACATAATACCTCATCTCAAAAATATAGACAGATACTGAAATGCCGAAACGTTGTAATAAATATGGCAACAAAGATGAGGACAACAGTCAGAATAATGTAAATAGTGAAACATTATTTATTTAAAATAAACAAATCTTAGGATTTAAAAATATTTTCTGGTTTTAAATAACCTGAAAAGGGTTGATAAGCTGTAAAAAACAAATGAATCAGTCAATCAATTGAATGCTTGCCAGAGATCTGTGCTTGAATATGTTTTTCCATTCTTATATACCCATGATTTTCAAATAGAGACTATTATTCTTTATTGAAGAGAACCCGCCCCAAAAATGCTATTTCAAGCCACCCCTTTTATTAAGAATTAAATATTCAATAACTTTAATCCTACCCTTTAATTTAGGTTCCGAGCATTTTAAAATAAAGTGTTTCGTCCAGAATTTAATCTACAATTAATCATTCGCCCTTGCATGGAGTATTGCTGCCATATATGGTCCGATACCCCCTTCTGTTTGTCTCAGGGTTCTTGATAAGATCCAGAGACGAATATGCAACGTAATTGGCCCTGATCTGGCATCTCAACTGCAGCCGATCTCTTACAGACGTGCGGTTGCCTCCCTCTGTCTTTTTTACAAATACTTTCACGGTAACTGCTCCGATGAGCTGCTTTCGGTTATTCCCAGACTTCATGAATTTAAGCGTTCTACTAGGCTGGCATCTCGCTCTCACCCTTTCACTGTAGAAACTTTTAAATGTAGCCGTCTCTTCTACTCATGTCTCGCCTGTGGAACTCCCTCCCCTTTTTTGTTTCCCGGATAACTATAACTTCCAACTATTCAAATGTAACGTCAATCGACGTCTCCAGATGCCCTGATCTATCCCCTATCCTTCTCTTCATGCTTTCTTCTATCACTCTTTGTACTCGCTCCTACTCTCTGTAAACCCTTGCGTGTTAGTGGCTTCCCGACTTGCTTGGGGTTAAAGTTTTAAAAAAAATTCTTTGAGATGTTTACTTACAAGTTTGTACTTTGCATGATTTAATGTCTACAGAAAATGTCTTTAATATGACGCAGTTTTCTATGTTTATATTTGCAACATCATCTTCTTCAAATATTTTCTTGCTGGCCAATCCACTTTCCATGTTTGTTATCTTTTTAAATATCCCAAATCTTTTATGTGACATTTATGAAGCCTGTCATGATCTTATCTTTTTCAGTTTAAATTTTGTTCTCTGTTCTTATTTCAATATCTTTTTTTTATATTATTTACATTATTCGGACTATTGTTCGCAACTTTGTCACCATATTTATTACAACGTTTCGGCCGTTGTACGCTCCGGCCTTCTTCAGGTGGTTGGAATGTCGAACTTAACCCTTTATTTCGCTCACTAGGGTAGACTCTTCTAGTTCCACGTGCTATGTTTAATGGATGCCAGTTGTCAGTTATCTCCTGTTAATTTCCCTCTGAAATTTCTCCACTGCCTTAACCGGGTATTGAACTCATACTCTTTGGGTCCTGTCACTGGATCTAACCAACGCCTTTATCCATTGTGTCATGTGTCTTTGAGGACATCTGTGTATGAATTTCTGGGTATTATAAACATGTCTTCAGCAACCATTTTTACCAGTGCTCATATTGCAATTTTTGCTGTTATCATTTCATGTTTTTAACAGAGCTCATATTGCAACTTTTGATGTTTTCTCTGGCACTCCATATTACTGGTCTCCATATGTATTCATTTCTATGCTTGGTCGGCTCAGGAGATTTTTGTGGCTTAGTATATGTGCAGATTCCTTAAGTTTACTGATAACTTAGATAACCGATAACTGACATCCATTAAACATGGCACGTGGAACTAGAATAGCATACTCCAGCGAACGAAATAAAGGGTTAAGTTCGACATTCCAAGCACCTGAAGAAGACAGGAGTGTATATATATATATATATTTATATATATATATATATATATATATATATATATATATATATATATATATATCAGTCAGTTATGCGCCATGCGTGATACACGCTTGGACGATCATGTATCTTTCAATACATTACTGACGAGGTAGATTTTTTTCCCACAGTAGGTAACTATTTCTTCCTGCAGTAGACCAGTTGCCATCCAAGGCTACAGAACCCGGCCTGTCCTGCTATTTACCCATAACTGAGGGGAGACGAAGAGGATTCATACGTTTCCTAAGGGTATTAGCACGTAAGTTAATGTAATGGATTCGATGAATTGAACTCGAAAACCGAGCCGATATATATATATATATATATATATATATATATATATATATATATATTTTCTGTTTATACGTTATTTTATAGATATAAATATTTAAGTAAATTATCTGTTTATAATAAAGAGCATTACTTATATTTATCAGGCTGAATGCCCGAGAAATTACATTTCATAGGAAATATGTATCCTCCGACAGTAATCGAAGCTGTAGCCTACACAGAACCGTCATATAGCCTGACGTGCTACACTATTTAGCTAGAGCGGAAGCGTCTGGTTAGCAAATTCAAATTACTCAATGCTAATTCCTGACCACTGACAGTTATTTTCATTTTAATAAACAAACAACGACAGATAATATCTTGGCGAAAAGAATATTCACTACCCTTATAGTCCTTTAATCTATTATGTATATAAGTGTACAGTTCTTGTTTCCATTTTCTTTCAAATTTTTTGCTTTTTCACATGTTAAATCCATGTTACGTTCAGCAGCCTTCTTTAGATCAACACCTCTATTATTTAGAATCGCTTATTCACGTGTTAGGGTTCCAGCTATGATTGACCTACCCCCAAACTGAACTCAAAAAACTATGACAGTATAAAAATACCAGCAATCGATTTGATTAGTAAAAAAAAAAAAAGCTTCTAAGAAAATTAAATTTCGGCATTAAATGACGTATAACGAGTTGATATGCCGTTAACCAAATAAATATGTTATTCATCTGTAAAGGAATTACTCGTTGCCGTTTTCATTATATTCAGCGCCATTTTGTAAGATAAATATATAGCACTCCAACATTCTTTTCTTTGTTTCTAACAAATTTTTCGTATTTCTTAATACTTCGCTTCTGGAAAACATCTTTCGCTAATCTAATGAAATTTCGGTTTTTCTGTGTCCCATTTTTCACTGATTATCACGAAACGAAGCAAATATTTAGAATGTCTGTACCTGGTTCATTTTGACATCTCTACTTCATAGCTCATAGCTTTGTCACTCTTGTCGGAGTTAACTCCTCCTTAATTGTCCAAATATTTCACTAGGGGTCGCTCTCCCTACACTATAAATACTGGGCGATTTCTTTTCTCGTTGTCTTTTCTACTTTGCATTTCAACGGACACATTTAAAAATGTGATCTCTCGCAGAAATCTGCGTTTACGTCCACTTGGTGGAAAACGCCCTAAAACCCACACACACGTACGTAAGAACATTCACCAAAATACAAACTCTTTACGTTCACACAGAAATACAAATGTTGATGCCTTTGTCACTTGTAAATTTGTTGTTTAATACATATATTTGTTGAAAAAAAAACATGATATGATATATATATATATATATATATATATATATATATATATATATATATATATATATATATAGGGGTCGTTTGGGGACCTTGTGGCACGTAGTGCACCAGGTCTCTGTAATCGGCCCTTCAAAAAAGTGTGGATGGTCCTGCACGAAACCTTCACCACTATAATCAAATCTCATGTGCTGTTTGTCGGGCTGTCGATTTCCTGGGAACTGATCTGTTTGACCTCATTCGACGGAAGAGTCGATATATATATATATATATATATATATATATATATATATATATATATATATCGGTCTTGTTTGTTTTCTTTACATCATCGGTTGGAGTCCGCCATGTTCTTGTATTTGGACCTTCTAGCAGGAAATAAACGGTACGTGTTCCTAATTCAACAACACTTAACCCACACGGTCATCTACAGTCCCTCTTGCCCTTTTCTCCGTTTTCCTTTACTACAGTGCCTAGTTCTTGCAGTTTACTTTCTCGGTGATATAATGAAATATGCATACATCTGAGTTCTCCCCCACTGGAATATGATTGGCTGGTGTCCGTCATAAATACAGACGGACGTGTAGGTACGACAGAGTTTAAGTCTATGACGCCACCCATTGGACTGCGCCATTGGCTATCCCATTGGTCTACACCTATTACCTGCGACTACGACGGGTACCAGTCGATTACTCCTACCGTGTACTACCCGGTTACAGTGGTCAAAACCACTTAGCTACTTCGATCAAATAGATCCCTTTCCGGGATATATCACTCGGTCTACTAGCAACATACCTTATGTTGTCAAGTTTATATCCACTAATAATAAATCACCGGAGGTCATCTTTTTCTCTAATGATCGTCTCGCTGGAAAGGTCATAACCGGTGTGAAGACGCATATTTGGTTTAAATTGTTTATTACTGAATTTTGTTCTAAAAAGACCAACTGTACTAGGAAACCATGAAAAAGCGAACTCAATATACTTACTACTGAGCTTCTCTTCCACACACACAGCCCTATTAATATCTGATATTTCTCCCTATTTATATAGTTACTGATGTATAATATTTGAAAACAATCAATAAAACCAGGACACAGAAAATATACGAAGGAATTACAAAATAATGTTTATTCATCAAAGCCTCAAAATATAAAGTTTTCTTTGCTTAAAATTAAGCTAGCAGTGAAGGTGTTCACTATGATCTTGTCGTACTTTCCGTTGTATAATTAATAACCGCGCTAAAACATTGCGTCAAAACGTAATCTGATCAGCTTGAGGCACTGACAAAAATGGAGGAAGATTGGTTGGGGGATAGCCAAATTGGAAGCTGAGGAGGCGGCAACGGCGTGGATTATAATCTGAGAGGCTTTAATCAAATTCCAACAAGTAACTCCAACTAAAGGCCGGTCTTTTCTATTCCCTTACGCTTGTCCTCGTCCGTCTAAATATGAAGAGGTGCTCTCCTTACTCTGTCTTTTATTTGCCTTGGTTGAGGGGCGGAAGAGAGAGAGAAAGAAAGGTGGAAAATGCCCTAACATACACATAAACTGAAAGGTTATAGGAACATATGCACGCACCTAAACTGTTATAGATAGATAGATAGATAGATAGATAGATAGATAGATAGATAGATAATCTATCTATCTATCTATCTATCTATCTATCTATCTATGTTTTCCTGTTCATATCTGTTTCTGTCATATCTATCTATCTATCTATCTATCTATAGATAAGAACAGGAAACAGATATGAACAGGAATAGATAGATAGATAGATAGATAGATAGATAGATAGATAGATAGATAGATACGAACAGGAAACAGATATGAACAGGAAAACATAGATAGATAGATAGATAGATAGATAGATAGGAACAGGAAACAGATATGAACAGGATAACATAGATAGATAGATAGATAGATAGATAGATAGATAGATAGGAACAGAGACTGAGATAGATATGAATAGGAAAACATAGATAGATAGATAGATAGATAGATAGATAGAGAGGAACAGAGACTGAGATAGATATGAACAGGAAAACATAGATAGATAGATAGATAGATAGATAGATAGATAGATAGATAGATAGATTGAATGATTGACTGATTTTAGGAGGGGGAGGGAAATGTGGGGAATGAATGCAGGAGCTGGTATATGGCTAAGAAAGGATAAAAAAAACATACGTTCGGCTATCCGGCTAAATTTTCGGTAGGGCTCGTACCGAGAACGTTTTGACACTTACTTGTGGGCGGCTAAGTCGTATGTGAGAATGATGAGGAAATAGGCGGAGATAAAAGCACTGAAAATAATAAATATACACAAAGAGAGAGTTTCAGAGAAGAAAGAAAGGAAAAAGAAAGGAGGAAAGAAAGGAAAAAGAAAGGAGGAAAGAAAGGAAAAAGAAAGGAGGAAAGAAAGGAAAAGAAAGGAGGAAAGAAAGAAAAAAGAAAGGAGGAAAGAAAGAAAAAAGAAAGGAGGAAAGAAAGGAAAATGAAAGGAGGAAAGAAAGAAAAAAGAAAGGAGGAAAGAAAGGAAAAAGAAAGGAGGAAAGAAAGGAAAAAATTGATACAGAGAGAGAGAATGCGTGTGTGTGTGTGAGAGAAAAAACAATGGTGAGATAGAAAAGGTAGATAATGAAATGCGGAGTAGTGTGAGTGTGATACCTGACGGAACGAAAGAGAAAATGTGAGAAGTGGAATATAGAGAGAGTGAGGGGGAAGATATCATGGAGAAATAACAGAGAGACACATATGCGAATGTTGAGAGGAAGGAAGGATCCAAGTGTAAGGAAAAGGAAATAAAAGGATATAAAGAAAAGAAAAGCAAAAGAGAAGACAGCGAAGATAAGTTACACAAGAGATCATAAAGGAAAGAAAGAAAGAATGAAAGAAAGAAAAGAAAGAAAGAATGAAAGAAAGAAAAGAAATGAAAAAGGTAAAGAGAATGGAAGAAAAATATTGAAAATACAGGAAAAAAGAAAAGAAATAAAGATAAGAAAACTAAAGAGAAAGAAAGCGAAAACAAGTTACTTAAGAGTTTCATAAAAGAAAGAAAAAAAGAAAGAAAGAAAGAAAGAAAGAAAGAAAGAAAGAAAGAAAGAAAATATTTAAAAGGAGAGAAAGGAAAAAATAATTACCTAAGAGTTCTTAAAAGAAAGAAAGAAAGAAAACGTAAGAAAGAAAGAAAGAAAGAAAGAAAGAAAGAAAGAAAAATATTTAAAAGGACAGAATGGAAAAAAAGAATTACATAAGATTTCATAACAGAAAGAAAGAAAAGAAAAATTCATAAAGAAAGAAAGAGATAGAGAGAGAAAGAGAGAAAGAAAGAAAGAAAGAAAGAAAGAAAGAAAGAAAGAAAGAAAATATTTAAAAGGAGAGAAAGGAAAAAATAATTACCTAAGAGTTCTTAAAAGAAAGAAAGAAAGAAAACGTAAGAAAGAAAGAAAGAAAGAAAGAAAGAAAGAAAGAAAGAAAGAATTTAAAAGGACAGAATGGAAAAAAGAAAAGGATAAGATTTCATAAAAAAAGAAAGAAAATAAAATTTCATAAAGAAAGAAAGAAAAGAAAGAAATAAAGAAAGAAAGAAAGAAAGAAAGAAAGAAAGAAAGAAAGAAAGAAAGAAAGAAAGAGTAAAAATAAAGAAAGCAAGAAAATTATTTAAAAGTACTGAAAGGAAAAAAAAAAGAATTTAAAAGAAAATAAATAAAAGAGAAAAGGAGAAGTAAAGAAAGCGAAAACAAGTTACCTAAGAGTTGATAACGGAAAGAAAGAAAGAAAGAAAGAAAGAAAGAAAGAATTTTAATTGGACAGAACAGAGGGAAAAAGCGACAGAAACGCAGTCTCTTCAATTACTAAATTATAAGAAACAGAAGTAGAAAGAAAATAAGAGATGAGAGCGGGAGAATATATATATATATATATATATATATATATATATATATATATATATATATATAAGAATTTGATATCGACCGAGAAGGAGATGCGGACATCGATCTGGACGATTCAATAACCAAATTATAGGCCTTTTATCTACTGGTCGCCAAACAAACAAATCGATGGTCTCTGATAAATGAACCTCCGTTTGATTTGAACCCTGTCAATAATCATAAGGCATTGCCTTGACTATTCATTATCTGACCTATCATCATTAACATCCTAATTACTTACAGATTGGACACTTATCAAATACAATATAAAAAAAACACACACTCGATAATCATAATACCAGCCAAAATCCACTTTTCAAACTCGCCTGCTGCAACTCTTTCTTCTCACACTCCTTTCCTAACTTCAGCCACCACGATAATTTTGAGTTTCAAAATGGTGTCAACACCATTAGCAAATAGACCGTAGTAATTTTTTTCTAATCTGGTGATCCATATATGTGTCCTTGCGCTAAAGTAAGCCAAGTTTAGTAAATGTCAATATCAGCTATGCAATAGATAAAACCCCAAAATGCGGTGTGCAGACTGTTGTGAATCGTTAGTTTACGTCCCTGGGGGTCGTCGTCTTAATAGTGCGGCAGACGAAATGCAAGTCTTTAGATTTTGTTTAATTAGACGTTGAATATGGAACGACTTTCCTTTCCTCCGTTTCGTCACATCCTCATCGATCGCTCAAATTTCACTTGTTTTTTTAAAACCAAACTAGCATTACTCTTTCTGACTGACAAAGAACTATTCCTCTTTTAACTCGTTGATTTTGAAGACGCATGGCCGTATTACGCATCCACACGACTGATTTACTTGACTCTGATTATGTGGTCAGCTGGTCGCTCATTTGGATGTTCAGCCATGTTTTCTACTTATCCTTACCAAATGACGCACTTCGCTTTCACTGAAGTAATTTTATTATTGCCTCGTATTTTATGAAACCAAACTTGGCTACGGAGACTTACTTGCGATAAACATGTAATCGGTTTGGTTTGGTTTGTTGTGTTTTATAGCATATCAACCACAATGGGTTATTTAATGCCGACAAAGTTTTTAGTGCTGTTAATATTTTGTTTTATCAAAAATCTATTTCTGGTAATAACATTTTTTTTCAAAAAATGTATTGCTGGTAATAGTTTTTATCTTCAAACCTTTATTGCTGATAATAATTATTTTACAAAGTATTTCTGGTATTAAAACCAATTTTTATTGTGTTTTGACCCCAGTTTGGGGTTTAACTATTTGCCCATAGCTGGGACCCTAACAGGTGTTACCACCCGGGGCCAGTGTAGACTTTGGGACACCAACAATAAATAGGTGGTTCCACGCTCCTCAAAACCTCCTGATCAGAGGCCTTGCTGCTGGACGTAGTTTATCGTCTTACCCAGGACACGGGTGTAGTTTATCATCATACTCAGGACGCACATGTAATCGGAGAGACAATAATAGATATGATGGGACATTCGTCGCTTATATATATATATATATATATATATATATATATATATGAAGAAAGTCATAATAAACTCGTGGTAAATTGATAGATATATTCGGCCTTTTATACATCTATGAAAGGTTATCGTATCCTCAATTGATATAAATCAGCTTAAAACTTAACTTAAGATACGGAGGGAAATATATTTTATTAACAAATTTAACTTGTTTTCTCTCGGCTGACAATCCGATAAGAACAATCTTGTCATGCTGTGTCAGAATTGCTGTATCAACCTGCCGGTCAAATACAAGATTTTCTCTTAGACAGGATTATCCTATTCCTTAATCTCTGAATCATGTTCAGTTGTTTACAAATCCTAAATAACTTTCTATCTTCTTCCTTAACCCTCTCCCTCTTTCTCTCTCTCTCTCTCTCTCTCTCTCTCTATATATATATATATATATATATATATATATATATATGAACATTGAAATCAACACGACAGACTGTTTCATGTTAGAATGATGATTGCGTCTAACAAGAAACAGTTTGTCACCTTTGAGTGTTGACTTCTATGTTCACTTTTATATTTACACACGCTCTATCTCTGATATTGAGCACTTTTATCCCATAAATATAGCACACCTTATATATATATATATATATATATATATATATATATATATATATATATATATATATAATATATATACCATGAGACCTGGGTTCGAATCTCAGCATGGTCGATTTATCAGGAAGGAGGCTTGCTGATGTTAGGGAGAGGTCGATCCCAGCATGATGCACGTTTGGAAAATGCCTGAAAACTATAGCACGGGTTGATTGTGAGTGAAATTGGGTAGACGGAACCATTCTAGCACGAAGCCGTAAGTCATCGTGGCCGAGGGCTTGAGCGTGCTGTCCTTGTTCAAATTGTTGATCACGCTAGATAACACGCTCACAGTTGGGCTCCGTGGGTGTTGAATGAACACAATTAGTAGACGGGTATCCACGAATACGAGTGGCCAGCTATACTACATACACACACACGTATATATATATATATATATATATATATCTTTAGCGATGGAGCATGTATATGAGTTCCATGTGAAGGTTGCAGTGAGCATGAAACAAACTGTATATATATATAAGTAGAAATTGAGATCAACACCCAGAAGCGACAATTTGTTTCATGCTCATACAGCCTTCACACGGAACTCATATACATGCTCCATCTTTAGAAAATGGTTGGTTCCTTATACCACTCTATTCTTTACAAGTGTCAATTCTGACCCCCAAAAAAGTATAAATGCTAGATATAGGCTGAAGCTGTACAGTCCTCTCTTTCCAGCCTTGACATACTTCAAAAGTGTCTTCACAGCCTTGTGGTTGATGAGATATTTCCATGCTAGAAAACCCTTTACCACTGACGATACAACGCAAGCCTATCGCTACTCTGTCGCAATTTCCATGGTTCCACTAGGTCAGATATTTACATGCCATGCCGTGTACTCAGAATCTAATTATCTTCATTCCATTCACATGTCATTAGTAAAAAGAAATTTCTATAAGAAACGATTCTTCACTGCCCATAGAACAGGCTCCTGAAAAGATTCTTCCCCGACAACTACAATCTTAACTTCCTCAATTCAAGTGTCAGCCGTTATATAATGTTCATAATCTGAATGTTTTACAGCCTCCTCTTAGGATTACCAACAGCGGCAACAGCTTAAAAATTTAGCACTAATAATTAATAATGGAGAGTGCGGTAAAAACTGTTGGACATGAGAAACCTGTATTTGTGAAAAAAAATTTTTAAGAGAAAGCTTTTATAAATTTCAAGCAAAAACAGTACTGTTCGCTTGGTTAATGGATACCAAATGTTTTCTTGGAAAGAAACAACTAATATTACACTAGTCAACACGATTTTTGTTGCCAAGAAAAAAAAAACATTTTTTTAGCTTATTTATGGTACTGATTCCAAAAATGTCTTTAGTTTTTTATGGTTAGCTACAGTTTTTGCTTTACTGAAATTGCTCACTTTTGGGAAACAAAAGCGCAATTTACGATATTGGCTGATCGCAAAATTTAGTTAATAAAGGTCGTAGAAACCCATCAATTTTCAGGAAGGCAGAGTAATTTAGGTCAGCCACCTGAAATAAACTATTTTTAAAAGAAAAAAGTGTTTTTGTGTCAAAGATTTTAAAATAGATGTACAGAAGTTTTCCAATTTATCGCCAAAATTCAAATTAACTGATGAAGCTTATCAGTAAAATACTTTAGTAAGCCTAATAATTAAGGTGACATCAAAAAACGTAACGCTAAAATCTTCTGTTTGATATTCATAAATTTATCCCATCACTTTTATTTCATCACTACGGAAGGAAACCAAGCACATTGAGAGCATTTTGGTTTCACAGAAACTCCAACTAAAAGACATCCCAATTGAATGCACCTATTCCATTGTACATGATACTGCTGGAATATCAAAAGGGACTTAAATAAACATGACAGACAATAAAGAAAGAGAAAATATTTACCATAGTTCTTATGTTCATGAAGGTTTCATTTCTACTGTTAGTTTATTAAATGATTACATGAAAATACTTGTTGGTCTTGGTATATTCAATCGTGCTATCTTTAATGACTTAGGGTCTGATTGTTATTGCTAAAATAGTAATTCTTAATATTTGTCGGTTTAACTACAAATTGGTAGGTTTTTACGATTTTATTTTGAGAAATATTGCCATCGGTCAATATCATATATACAGAAAACAAATGAAAGTGTTTTGTTTTTTTTTCCAAAAATGAGACACTTCTGTAAAGCAAAAAGGTCATTTTGGGATTTAGTGTTACCCTTATTAACAAAAAATTCAGCTAGTTCTCGAAACCATTTTACTTTTTTTAGGTTGACCAGTGTTAAAAGCTTGATTAAAAGTCATTTTTTTCAGTGGCCAGTTCAATTACTCAGTCAGAGCTAGTGGTCAACGTCAGATACACTCAGTTGAAGAAACGGGCAAACGACCTAAATGGTAATAAGACTGGATAATATGAACTGATAGGAAATACAGACTAAGCATGGAAATCGAACTGAGAATGACATTCCGTGGAGCCAATAAAAGCACGATTCTCTATTCAAAGCAGATTAAGGAATGCGAAGACAGAAATCTAAAGAACGATGAAATATGAGAAACGTGTTGATCTGAATGTCAAGGCCAGTGTTTCCTAATATCATATATACAGAAAACAAATGAAACAAAAATTTCTTTTCAAAAATGAGTCATTTCTGTCCAGCAAAAACGGTAGCTAACCAAGAAAAAGTAAGCGCCCTCAAATTAGCAAAAATAAAGACGTTTAGTGTCTCGACATCATTTCATTTTTTTTTTTGACCATTTCTTTTAATCCTATGCCATGAAATTCAGAATGTATGCACTAATGACCCTCTACAGATACCATTTTCTTATAATAGCTGCATAAACTACTAATTTTGAGAAATATTGCTTTCGGTCAATATTATATATACAAAAATCTAATGAAAAATGCTTCAAGAAAGAGAAAAGTCATTTTCAGATTCAGCGCCCTCAAATTAGCTAAAAATGATGTTTGATATCTCGACACCATTTCATATTTTGTTTGTTTGTTTGTTAACCAGTGTTATCATTACCATCACTATTCAACCCATAAAACAAACCTGATTCAGTAACCCTCTGTCGTGTTACTCTTGGGACTTTTGTGGGTAAACACTATCTTGACAAGGTCTTTTTAATATCTGAACAACGTATTTTTTAATATCTGAACAACGTCTTCTTTAATATCTGGACAACTCAAATATCTCACTATAATTGCTTTTTTAGGGTAACACGTTAATGAATACACACAGAAACAGAAATCGTTTATAACATGTCACTTTACCATTGTTTATTTTGATTAGACAAAGTTTTTTGCAAATAAAATGCCTGCAAAATATTTTTACTAATTGTTATTGTCTTCATGATTGTCTTTTTAGTTCGCCTTGAATCTCGAAGTGGCATCAATGCAGGTATCGTCATGATACGGCTCAAAGAAGAGTGGATCATGGTCTGTGACAAGAACTGGGATGACCTGGACGCGAAGGTCACCTGCCAGCAATTGGGTTTCGTCGACGGCCGGGCCGAATGCTGCTCAACCCTTGGAAACATCGATTCCCACGCCAATTCCATCGTGAAGAATTTCAACTGCACGGGCAAAGAGAAACTCTTACAGAACTGCTCTTTTACAACCCATGCATGGGAGAGTTGCTATGAGGCTGCAGCGTCAGTCATTTGCTACGACACGAGTCTGGATAAAGTCAATAACTGTGAGTATCAGTCTTCTTTTATTTGTCGTGTAATATCATAGCTCTCCACAGCATCCATTGTAGCTGTAACCAATTTCTGATCGTTTGCCGGTCCCTCTCTCTCTATCCATTTGCCCAAACTCGTTGGCTCGATGTTTTCCCTTTGCACCTTTTAGCCTCAATATGCCTTATAAAAGCCAAATTATATAAGCCTTCTTTCCTCATTATTTCACCGGTCTTTTTTCTAATTCTAGGTAGACGTCACCTTTTTATTCCCATTTCTCATAAAACTTTCTCATTGTTCCCATGTTTCGTCTGAATGCTACTCAACTCTTGGCAACATCAATTATTTAGCACAGACGTTTCACCAATCTCTTTCTGATTATTACCAAGGTAGAGGCTTCCTGTCATTTCTAATAAAACTTCCTCATTGCTCCCATGTTGCGTCCGTGGTGAACCACTCCCATTCCCTTTGTATCCAATTGTCTATTCTACAATAAGTACCTAATTTTTATATTGCTTTGGCGCCAGGCCAACGGGAACCGAATATATCCGGACTCGAAATTTCTATTAGGGGGGAAAGCAAAAAGTCCCTCCCCGATGTAGCATTTCGCTTTGTATTGAAAACATCGACAAATTACTGGATAAATTTAATACCTGTGCTAAGTGTACTTTCCAAATTGCATTGCCCAAATTCATCTGGTAACCTTCACATTGAACTTTGCTAAATGACGAATACCAAACTGCATTTTAAATCTTTTAAAATGACTAAATTTTTGTAATAATAATAATAATAATAATAATAAATGCTCTGATGCGACACTAGCCATGGCTCTTATGGCTTATTGCCTTAATTGATTGGATGTGTTGAAAATGCACCTGTTTTGTCTTGGTGAATTAATATGACCTACAGTAAATATCACGTTCAGTACCATAGATTTCCTCGTCAGTCGTCTAACCATGACCAGTTAAATATGTCCCTTTAGGAGTTGATGGACTTTGTATCTTGTCTAGGTGAATTATGTTGGGCTAGAATAAATATACAATTCAGTACGACAAATTTCCTTGTCAGTTGTCTGGCCATAGCAATTTAGGCAGGTTCTGCATGAAAGTGTTCATCTCCGTTCATGGAATTTGGTAGTAGGGAATCCCATTTCCGCCAGTTTGGTCTTTAAGACCATATAGATCTTTACCAATTCTACCGTTGTGTTCTTCGGGGGTTGGCCGCATTCAGTTTAGTCCCTCGATCTTACTTCGCTCTTGGGTGGTAGAGAAGCATCATAGCCCGGCGTCGAAAGTGGTTTTTTTTTTAGGGATGAGGCGGCAATGGCGACTTGGGAGTCATATTTAGATATTGGAAATACCATCAATTGGAGATCACCTCAGTGAGTTAGTTTATACGATCTGTAGTTATTTCTAACGGAACCTCTACTGAAAGCTTTATGTGCTGCCTTTATTCAATGGCTGTCACTATATCGCTCACATTTGTTTATGATACTTGATTTAATTAATTCGTTTTTTACGGCTTATCAACACTTTGTAGAATATTTAAAGTAAAGAAAATATTTTCTGATTATAAGAAAAAAATTTTTGAGATAATAATGATTTAGCGATACAAGTTTTACTAATTAACCCATAGCTGGGGAGAGAAGAGGTGGACTCATATCTTTTCTCAAGGAAATTTGTCTGTAAGTAAATATAATGAACCCAATTGGAAATGAGACTCGGCTTTCCGATTAACAATTCCGAGCAGTTATTCATTATACTACCCACTTGTAGTTACTAAAATGTTATACTTTACTTTAAAAATACAAAAATATATCATTTTCAGGTGTTTTTTTAAAGAAATGCAGGTGGCCTCAAACTTTTTGCCTGTTGTGTAGTTGCTAAATGTATGCCTCTTCGCCGCCATTTTGATCTTGATCGTATAGTGTATAATACTCTGCAATACAGATTAAGCGAAAATGTCACCTACAACACATAATATAATAAAAAGGCGTCACAGAACATGTCATATTAGACACCTCTACATGTCTTCGCTGGTTTTGAAATAGCATTAAGCGCTAGTTAGTTTCCAACACAAACTCTGCGGACCGACATTTTTTACAGCATCTTGAAAATGTATATATACTTAGGCAGCAGGCAGCAGTTAATATAAGTTTCGGAAAGACTTAAAAAGTTCGTCTAGTGCAGCGAAAGTCTGAATCAACTTTCTCAAACGAAAATACGATTGGTGATTAAGTTAAAGTATTATAAACAAAGAAAAAAGACTTTTCCTGGCTACAGTTTACCGTAATTCCTCATATATAATACGTCTTCATTCATAATACGCACCCCTAAAATTGTGCTGAAAGTATGGGAAAATGCTTCTACTCACGTATAATACGCACCCCTTGTTTGGTAAACAAACCCTAAAAATTGTACTTCTCGAATTTCATTAAGACCAGTGTTTCTTACTCTTATTAAAAAATCATTTTAAACATAATATAATATTATTCTAATTTAGTTTTATAATTCTTATTTTATTTTACATTTGTAAATATTGTTAGATTCATGTGATTATATTTGATATTCTTATGGGGTCGAAATCGCCGAATGTCAGTATCAAATTGTCGTATGTTTGTATAGAGTAGTCATTTCCCAACTAAAAACGACCTATGAAACGGAATTTTTTAAAGACTTTTTCTAGCTGTGCATAATACGCATTCCTAATTTTGCTTATTATTTTTTAGAAAAAAATGCTTATTATACATGGGGAATTACGGTAAACTGATACCTTTTTCTTTTTCTATATATTGGGGCTATTTTGCTTAAAGGTCATAAATTTCTAAATCCCTGGTGAAAATTTTGAAGCTTTCTCAACAGATTTCAGTGAAATTTCTCGTCTGCAAAATTATAGTTTAGAAACAGAGCCAGAAATATGTCAGTTTAAAATGATGACAAGAAACGAGTAATTTGATTCATTTGTCTTCGGATATTAACAGTAAATGCTATAATTCGGAAGTGAATTCTTTTCCACTTGAAAAATAGAGAGGCTAAAAACTAATTTGTTGATGAGAAGAGGCAAAAATAAGGGGAAAAAATAAACGAGTCAAAAGACAGATTTTTTGAAAATGGTTTACATTTCTCAAAGCAATAAATAAAAAATGGATAAAGGAAAATGGCGTGCAGGAATTATAGGGTGTGGATTGTGTTTGGGTGAAGTAGGTTTTGAAAATTCGTTCTTTGCATAGATATTTCTTATCTGAAATCTTATCGGAAAAAGTAGGATCAATATTTTCCGCAGGTTATACTGTTAAACAAAAAAAAATGTTGAAACCAATACTTTTTCTGGCTTTGTGCCAAATTTTGCATTAAAAATATTTCGGAAAAATGTTTTAGCGTCCAAGAACTGTTTTATATACCAACCATGAGGCAAGTGAGAATGGTAATTATTTATTTTTAAAAAAAGTGTCCATCATTGATTGAGCGAATGTATCTTTTTTTCACGCATAGTTTGTAACAACACAACCAAAAAAATATTTTTCTTCGTTAATTTGCAACTTAAAATTCCTTCGTTAAATAGGACTATATGTTTCTTAATGATTCTCAACAGAGGGCGTTATCAAGGGAACGTAGCCGCGTGGTTAGAACGTTCGCTTTCGGGCCATGATACCCGAGTTCGAATATCACCACAGTTGATTTTTCAGGAAGAAAACTTCCTCATGTTAACGGACAGCGTGCAGCATCTTCAGAAAGTGACCGAAACGAGCCTGTGATAGACAGAACCCTGGGGAGCCGTCGAGAGCTTTGCTAGCACGAATACACAAGTCATCGTGTCCGAGAGATTGAGCGTGCTGGCCTTGTTCAAATTTTTGATCACGCTGGATAAAACGCTCTTTCCCGGAAACTGTAACTAAGGTCTGCTCAACATAGTTGCAGTATAAACCACAGTTCTGAATAAATACAAATGCGCCTGAGCAAGCGTCTGCCATAGGAATTGCCTAGACGCCCTAGTAGAAAGGTATCCTCGAATACGAGTGACCAACTATACTTATACAGACGACTAGGTAAGAATTTTCAATCTTTGTAAGCCAAATGACAAGTTTAATGACATTAATCACAAATTTCCTTGGTTAAAGTTGGTGTAATTTTGGAATCTGCCAATGGAGAGAGAAAAGACCATATCTGCCTTTATTAAATTAATTCAAAGTAATTGAACTTGAAGCATAAAAAAAGTTGGAACAAATCCGTATACATACCGTTCTCTTATAACTCGATCAGCAGACCAAGCATAGACGTTAAAAGATTGTGCAAACGCCACTCGATGAACTTTGGGTTTCAAGTGAGCATAGAAATCAGAAAACAACGCCAGCACTACACCGTAGATGTGTGTAAAAAGGGATGCGCTGTCTGTCCAAGATTCAATGATATTACAAAACATTACACCTGTTGAAGATCAGAGGGTATGCAGCCAAAAATGTTGTTTAAAATAAACATAGAAATTATTCCGAATTAAACAGAAAAAAATCAACTTCATGCCATTATGAATTTATTCAGTTACCAACAAAAAATTCGCCAGAGAAAGGAAACATGATGAAAAAGAGAATATTCAGAATATTTTAAAGCATTCTCTAAATCTAAATTTGAAAACTTAAAGTTACATTAGTTTTATCCACGTATAAATACATTAAAAAATTAAACACATGCCATGAGTAAGTTCCTCATGGAACGAAACGCGTTGGAATAAACGTTTTTTGATTTCTCTCTCTCTCTCTCTCTCTCTCTATATATATATATATATATATATATATATATATATATATATATATATATATAAGTGAACATAGAAGTCAACACTTTAGAGGCGACTTCTATGTTCACTTTATATTTTACACACGCTCTATCTCTGATATTGAGCACTTTATCCCATAAATATAGCACATCTTAAAACTATATTTCTTCATATATATATATATATATATATATATATATATATATATATATATATATTAAAAGAAAAAACAACTACGTTGGTATAACGAACAGACATCTTACCAAAAGATTCAACCTCTTAATCATGAGAAAATCTTGAACAAGGAAAGAAAAATTAACAGACTGAAAGGTAAACACCTATCTATTCATTAAAGGAAAGTGCTCCTATAATTTTTTAACTGCTTTCTTAGACTGCTCCTCCATCTTCTAGATTAACTAGATAGAGTAAAAGAACGCTTTACTCTCATCGAAGGACACCCTGAATCGTTACTCAAGTTTCACGCTCATGCGATCTTCAGGCGACTATTACGCAAATGAAATAAGAGAGGTCCAGATTTATATGCCCATGACCGCTACATGCCTATCCTAAAGTATCACTGGAACAATAAAGCAAAATAAAACCATGGCTAACTTCTACCTCATGGGTGTAAACGACCTATGCGCAAAGCACCAACTAGTCAGATGACAGGTGACACGATGTGGCCTGACGATTGCGTTGAGGCAGTCGACACGCAGGGCAAAGTTTCGTCCGGGGAGGTAGACAGATCCCGAACCCGCTTATGTGAGTTCTAACGGATTTATTTTTGGCCGAGCCTACGGGCTCGGGAATAACCCACGTTAAAATCGGCCTTGTGCCACATACATTCCTCATGGAGGGACTGTTAAATATCGGCAGGTGACACAATAAGTACTTTATATAATGCCTAGATCTTGTAATTAACTCTGATTTCTTTTTAATTTGCCATTCTGTTATCGCTGTTAACTTAGGTTCCTAAACTTTTCTTCAAGACGAAGACTATCCTATCCTTCGTATCTGTACATCTACTACTTCTTTTATAAACTTTCCAATTAATTATTTTTGTGGGGGGGGGAGTTACGTACTTCTCCTTAAATAATACGCTGACAACTTTGTAGCATTTCCTTATTTACAGTCTTTAAAAATTAACTTATGAAAATAATACCCTTGTTTTCCATTGATAAGACAAATCGAGTTCTCCCAGTCACTGACGTGTTTGTCTAAAAATAAAAAAAATAGGTCCAAAATTCGCCTTTATCCCTGCCGTGCGCCAATGGCTTAGGGACAGACTCTCCAACTGATATCAAGTAAGTCGGGTTTTGATACCGGCTTGAGGCAATCGGATGTCTAGCCACACTGATGAGCTGCGAAACAGTCTGTCTCTGGATGACAATATATATATATATATATATATATATATATATATATATATAGGCAGTAGAGAAAGAACTACTTGGTAGTTGAAAGGTTTTCATAATTTTCGATGTTCATAGTGGTGTATTTTAAAGAAAGCCAGACTCATCGCTTTTCTAAATTTGGCGCAACTCAATTTTTTAACTGCTTTCTTAGACTGATGATTAAAAATGGCTGCGAGAGTGTGACCCCTGTAAGCCTCAATGAGGACCATACTTCATCAAACCTCGTGGACTGGCGCTACAAAATCACAAAGAACTCTACCAAATAATAGAGACGGCATCACTTGAAGACTTTCAATAGCTGCAACAACTAAAACTGATATCACGTGTCACCCAAAGAAAGAACAATATAATCAAAATTCAAACGTTCCACACTATTTGAAAAAAAAATGGCAACGAATACAGCCCCCCCCCATCAATACTGGACAGCGCAAAACTACGTTTCTTTTAAATGTTGTGTCTGTTGGCGATCATGGCTCTCCAAAATTTACTGTCCTTTGTAGCTTTTCATAAATTCCGCCTTTATTTATCTTTCATAAATTCTGATCTACCATCCATTTTTACAAGCTCGCTAGATAAGTTATGTATTGTTTTCATCTGCACCCTTTACTGCAATATATCCTATGAATATCAAACTTTGCAAGCCCTCTCTCTTCATTAGGTGACCAAGAAATTTCAACTGTATTGGACCTGATTAATCTATTTTCCTGAAAAATTATTTTAAAAGAAAGTTTTTATAAATTTCAAGTAAACGTATCACCGATTACTCGGTCAATGTATACCGATTCTTTCCGTATAGCGAAACGGCTAATAACAGAGCTAAAGAGAATATGTACTAAACTGTGATGTCCAGAGAGTGAAGAAAAGCGTAACCCGAGGAAAACGGGCTGTTCGGTTAATGATTTCGACATGTTTCCATACCAGAAAACGGATAATATGACCATTAAAATTAGAAATAATTTGAACATATACTACACTTTGATCCCAACCAGATTTCTCAGATCAATGGTTAAATATGGCTTTAAGCGAATTAAGCCGATGGGTCTTGGCGCAGATTATCCTTTCTCGAACATTGCGTACTGGCGCTACATAATCATAAAAACAGAACCGTATCAAATAAGAGAAACCACATCATTTGAGTACCGCCAACAGCTAAAAGAAAATAATGACATAATCAAGGTGCTGACATTCCAAACTACTTCAAACAAAAGGTTAGGAAGGAAACCCCTCACCAATGCTAGAAAGAGCGATAACAGATACTGGACATGACAAAGCTATTTTGTGGAAAAAATTGTTTTAAGAGAAATGTTATAAATTTCAACTCCTTGGTCAAAGTATGCCGAATGTTTCCTTATAAAGAAACGGTTAATATTACCATTACCATTCCCATTGCCTTGCTTATATGATTCGAATGTAATCACGTGATCCAAAAGCCCGCATCTACGAACACAAGGGAGACTTGCGTTTGGACAAACATTCTAACTCTCACAGCATCTTGTCAGTCGTTTTCAACGAAACTTGAATTTTTTATATAACTTGAGAGGCATAATTTGCTGAAAATTGTTTTAACAGAAATAGAAATTGTTTTTTATAAATTTCCACCGACGATAGCATTGGCTGCTCGGTCAATGAATGTCGAATGTTTCCTTATAAGGAAACGGTTAATATTACCATTTCACAGAGCAGGAACATCTACCATTTGAAGAGTGAAAAACATTTTGTTAAGATTGCGTTAACTCTAAATATAAACTTTACTCAAGGAATATAATGACCTGACTTTTAATCAGGATGCAAACTTCCTAAACTTTGAAACCAATAGAATCTCTTTTTGTCAATCATTTTCTCTGTTAGGATTTGATGGGAATCAGTGTAAAACTAATGTGTTTGAAGAATTCACCATTCTCACCTCAGAAAATAACGACCTCAGGCTGCTTAGATTTAACAGTGTAAAATCGCCTTTAATTGAACGAATATGGTAATTCATTCTTTAGATAATTGGAAATGGCCCGAAACATAGTTAAGTATTGTGTCTTTTCTTGAAAACAGTCTCTTTTCTAATGTCACCTCATTCGTAATCTAATGACGAAATCATGTTCCTAAGCAATAACTCACTAAGAGCTTAAAAATTGTTTAAAAAAACATTTACTTAATCAGACGATAATTTAAATTCTGAAAAAGTTGAGAAGTTGCTTCCGATTAAAGAAACGTTGTTAATTCTTTTTTTTTTTTTTTTTTAACGGAAACTACATCGTTTCTATGTTCTGTAAAAAGGATTTCATTTCATGATAACAATAAAAGCTAAAATCTTACAGCAGGGAAGTCGACCTAGTCTTTAGAAATATCGTCAGCACATTGTAGCGATAAGGAGCTATCAGATTTAAGTTCAACTCTGGATCTGATTCATGAACAAATATTTGTTCAGCATTTTTATTTTAATGAAATCTAAGATCTACAATGTGACTTTAATCAAAAAACATTAATCGTTTTAAAGGCGGGCCAAAACAGATAATCTTTCTCGGCGTATATAATCCTCAACGACGCATAAGATAACTTAGACATCCGGAAGAGGCATGGCATGTGGAACTGACCCAGTGGATAAAAACGTTGGTTATATCCAGTGACTAGTCCCAAAGAGTTGTGAGTTCAATACGAGGCTACAGCAGTAGTGAACCAAAAATCTTGGAGAGTTGAATTAAAGGGAAATAACTGAGACATTCGGAAGAGGCATGGCATGTGGAACTAGAACAATCTACTCTGGTGGACGAAATAAGCAGTTCAATTCGAAATTCCAATCACTTGAAGAAGGCCGAAGCGCACAACGGTCGAAAGATCGTGAATATATCAGTAAAGATGAGGACAACAGTCCAAACAATGTAAATAATGTAAACTATCTATGAAAATTTGTTAATATATCTCTACCTTGTTCCATTCCTCTCTAAGGTTTTTGTGGGTTTTTTTTTATCTGTCTTTTATCCAGTTGATAATAGCATTGGTTGGATCCAGTGACTTGACCCCAAAAGTTGTGAATTCAATACCTGGCTACTGCAGTAACGAACAAAAACGTGGAGAGTTGAGTTAAAGGGAGATAACTGGGACATCCGGAAGAGGCATGCCACCATGGAAATAGAACAATTTCCGTGGACAAGATAAAAGTTTCAGCTCGAAATTCCAATCCCCTGAAGAAGGCCGGAGCGTTCAACGGCCGAAACGTCGTGAACATGACAATAAAGATGAGAACAACAGTCCGAACAATGTAAATAATAATCTATCAACTTATTCGGGACTATCAGCATCAGTCAGTTATCAGTTATCTCCTGTTAATTCCCCTGATAACTGACATCCATTAAATAATGGCACGTGGAACTAGAACAGTCTACCCCAGCGAGCGAAATAAAGGGTTCAGTTCGACATTACAACCACCTGAAAAAGGCCGGAGCGTACAACGGCCGAAACGTTGTGATAAAAATGCTGACAAAGAAGAGGGCAATAGTCCGAATAATGTAAATAGTGTTCATTCACTTTCTCACCGACGTGGGGTGTCTGCTCTCTGTCTCTTCAACAAATCTTTTCATGGCACCTGCTTCGTGTTTTCTGATGGAAATTTATTATCATCATCTATTTTCAGGATTTTCACCCCTCTCTTTTATAGTTTTTATTCTTTTTTTCTCTTTTTTCCTTAGTTACCTTCTTCTTTTCTCTCGCTTTTTTCTCACTCTCTTTCTTTCTGTCTATCGCTTTTTCTGTTTATCTCTCTTTTCTGTCTATCGCTCGCTATCTCTTTCTTTTTCTCAATCTCTTTCACTCTGTTCTGACGAGCGTTTTATCTGGTGCCACGACTACATGAATTTAAACGTGCTACTCGATTGGCATCTAGGTCCCACCTTTTTATAATTGAAATATCTAAATGCAACCGCCACTTCTACGCCAGTAGTTTATTTTCTCGCAATTCTCGCCTGTGAAACTCCCTTCCGTTTAGTTGCTTCCTTGATAATTACAATCTTCAAGAATTTAAATGCGACGTCAATCGCAATTTTCTTGAATCACGATCATCTTTTGTCTTTTTCTCAATCCTCCCACCTTTCTCTCCCTTTCACTCCTTGTAAACTCTTTCGTACTAGTGACATTTCTACCTTGCTTGGGGTGAAATAATTTTTTAAAAAACTCGAAGAGAAAATAATCATATAATCGGGATGTTGATATTTTACACTAAATCAAATAAAAATGAAAAAAAAATCACCGGTTAATACTGGGAAAAGCCATAACAGCTACTGAGCTTGAAAAAAAACTATTTTCCTAAAAAATGTTTTAAGTAAAAGATTTTATAAATTTCAACCGAAAGCAGTAGTGGCTGCTCGGTCAATGAATGCCAAATTTTTCCATGTAGACAAAAGGCTATAATTATCATTACTATTTCCGCTGAGTCTAAATCTACCCGAACCGAACCAGAGATTGATCTCGCAATTCAGTTATGTGCCATGCGTGATACACGCTTAGGTGAACATGTGTCTTTCGATACATGACTGACGATTCAGATTTTTTCCCGCAGTAGGTCGCCATTTCTTTTCTACAGTAGACCAGTTGCTATCCAAGGCTATAGAACCCAGTCTGTCCTGCTATTTACCCATAGCTGGGTGGTGGGTAGAAGAGGATTCATACCTTTCCCAAAAGTCAGTCAGTTAGATACACGCTTAGGTGATCATGGATCTTTCGATACATGACTGAGGAGGCAATTTTTTCCCGCAGGAGGTCGCCATTTCATTCCTACAATAGATCAGTTGCCATCCAAGGCTATAGAATCCAGTCTGTCCTGCTATTTACCCATAGCTGGGTGAGTAGAAGAGGATTCATACCTTTCATAAAAGTTAGTTATGTGCCATGCGTGATACACGCTTAGGCGATCATGTATCTTTCGATACATGACTCACGAGTCAGATTTTTTCCCGCAGTAGGTTGCCATTTCTTTTCTACAGTAGACCACTTGCCATCCAATGCTATAGAACCCGGCCTGTCCTGCTATTTACCCATAACTGGCAGGAGAAGAAGAGGATTCATTACATTTCTCAATGGTATTAGCACGTAAGTGAATGTAATGGATCCGACTGGAATTCGAACTCGGCTCTCCGATTCCTCACTCCAAGCCGCTATCCATTACTCTACCGTGCCTCGCAATTACAAGTCATATCCCCAGTGAACCGTACGAGAACGATCTTATCGTGTACAACAAAGACAAGAACAATAGCCAGAGTGGAAAAATAATGCAAATTGCATTCATTATAACGCCCCAAACAAGGTGGGGAGCCACTAGCACGCAAAAGGGTTACAGAGAGTTGGAGCTAGAGCAAAGAGGAGTGATAGAGGAAAAGATGAAGAGAAGGATAGGGGATAGATCAAGGCATTTGGAGACGTCGATTGACATTACATTTGAATAGTTGGAGATTATAGCTATCAGGGAAACAGGAAAAAGGGTGGGAGTTTCACAGGCGAGAGGTGCGAGACATGAAGCTACTGGAGTAGAAGAGACGGCTACATTTAACAATTTCGACAGTGAAATGGTGTGAGCGAGATGCCAGCCTAGTTGAGCGCTTAAATTCATGAAGTCTGGAAACCAGCGAAAGCAGCTCGTCGGAGCAGTTACCATGGAAGTATTTGTAAAAAAGACAGAGGGAGGCGACGGGCCCATCTGTGAGAGAGCGACTGCAGACGAGATGCCAGATCAGGGCCAATTACATTGCATATCCGTCTCTGGATTTTATCAAGAACCTTGAGACAAACAAAAGGGACTCCAGACCATATATGGCAGCAATACTCCAGGCAAGGACAAATGGTTGATTTTTAGATTTGAAGGATCAACTCCGGCGAGAAAAATTTCCTAATTAAGGAAAAATGATTTTACTAGTATTTTTTTGAATTTATATTTAATTTTTCTCTCTATTTTCAACATTTATAAAATCTTGTTAATTACATTTCATGTTTTTTTTTTATTTTGCAGCATTTGCCTTCCGTCTGCGTGGAGGGGCCTCCAACTGGGGTCGAGTCGAGGTCCGCCACAAAGGAGTCTGGGGTCAAGTGTGCCGTGAACATTTTACAGATAATGAGGCTAAAGTAGCGTGTCGGTCAGCTGGATATAAAAATGGCGTCCACTACGGGACGGTGAAGGAGGGACACATCATTTACTGGCTAAAGGATCTGAAATGCAACGGGAATGAAACTAGACTAGACAAATGTAAGATCGATCGATGGGGTTCGCCCGTTTCTCTGGCAACCTGCACCCCAACATACGTCCTATGCTACAATGAGGGTAAGTGAGGAAAAAAAAAAAGAAATTTCATCGTTTTTAGAGATTTTATATTTTTAATGATATGTTCTTTAGCTTCTTTACTTTTCTCTCTTTCACTCACTGTCTCTCTTTGTCTCACTCTCTTTCACTCTTTCTCTCCCCAGTCACTCCCTCTCTCACCCACCTTCATTCTCTCTCTCCCTCACTCTCTCTTTTCACTCACTCCTTCTCTCTCCCTATCACTCTCTGTCTCACTCTCTCTCATTCTCTCTATCACTTACTCGCTTTCTCTATATATCTCACTCACTCTATCACTTTCGCTCACCCCCTCTTACTCTCATTCTCTCTATCACTCTCGTTCTCTCTTCAGTCACTCTCTCGCACTCAATCTCTCTCTCTCTCTCTATCACTCACTCACTTTCTTACTCCATCTCTCTCACTCTCTCTCGTTCAAACTCTCACTTTCTCTCTCTCTCTCGCTCACCCTCTCTTACTTTCATTCTCTCTCACACTCTTTCTCTTACTCTCTCTATCTATGACTCACTCACTTTCTTTCTCCCTCTCTTTCTCAAACTCTATCTCTCATACACTTTCTCACTCACACACTCTCTCTCTCTCTCTCTCTCTCTCTCTCTCTCTCTCGCTCACTATTATATGTGCATAAATCCACGAAATCGAATCATCCTTATATCCTACAGGGATAACGTCGCAAATATATTATTGTTTCCATACCAAATATTACATATTATTGTTTCCATGCCTCCACCAGTTCAGACCTTTCCAACTAAAACACGCCGTGCTATTTCTGCGGAGTCGAAACACCGTCATTTCCTCCCAAAAGGAGAAAGTTCTAATCAGATATCTTTTATCCAAGAACTACTACTTTGTGGAACATGGAGATTTCTCTGAAACTCCGAATGCTTTCGGCTAATCTATTCGCCATGAATTAATTAACTCAAAGCGTACGAACCTAAAGATCATCTGGACAGTTCTTAAACATGTCCAAACAAAAAAATATCTTGTAGCCATAAAAGAAAAATATAATAAACATCTTAATCGCAGTACCTTGTTAAGCATTTTCAATGACGTATTTATAAAAGAGTGGCTGCTACCGAAATATACAATATATATATGTGTGTGTGTGTGTGTGTGTGTGTGTGTGTGTTTGCGCTTGTAAATATATAGAAAAATAGAAAAGAACACGTTAGGTAAATAATCCGAAGTTCTTTAGTATTTTTTTTTATTTTTTTTTTAACAGTACTCCATACCTATGTAGAGCGTAAATTATAATTATTTTTTTTTTAAATATGATTCCTTCGCTACATAAGAGTTCTCATGTTTCAAAAACAAGAGCCAAAAACTTCAATATAATCCTCAACAAAATGCAGAAAGCACCAGACGGCCGTTTCGTCCTATTTTGGGACTCATCAGCAATCCCGAGAATCGAACACAGACCGATACGATATGTCACAAAAGTCATACCCACTGAACCAACGGGGCTGAATGACGATGAGGTAACTTACTTGTCTCGAAATAGTGTCGCTCTCATTAAATTCCGTGGTGTAACTCATCCAAATATACTTAACCCAACGGATTGTACCCACCAAGAGCCGCTGCCTTCAGTGCATAAGAAACCGGTTCGGGCATGGATATACAAGTGACAGAAATTTCTATGACTTGTATATGATTGCTTGAATAGGCTTCTAATGCTCTGGAAGGAGCGACTTGAGGAAAAATACCTGACTTTCTGCATTCGGTTGAGGATTCTTCTAGACTCGATGAATAACTTTAATATAATATATATATATATATATATATATATATATATATATATATATATATATATATATAATGAAATGGACAAATTCCGACAATTATTTTAAGAAATTTTTGTTTCTACATTCTTTTTATAGATACAAATATTTAAGTAAATGTTCTGTTTTATAATAATCAATATTAATGACATTTACCGGCCTGAATGTCCGAGAAATTTTCATAGAACAAACATTTTCTATGGAAATTTCTCAGACATGCAGGCTTTGGTAAATGTTATTAATACTGTTTATTATAAAACAAAACATTTGTATCTATAAAAAGAATGTATAGATATAAAAAATGTCTTATATATATATATATATATATATATATATATATATAGCCTGAAGATTTTGTTTACGCATGAAACAAACTCACACACAGACACACAGACACACACATACACACACACACACACATATATATATATATATATATATATATATATATATATATATATATATATATATATGTTCATGTGTTTGTGTCTTGTTTTGCGTACCCTTATTTGGATTATCTGTTGTAAGCGAAAATAGTAAAGAATTTTTTTCTCGGCAGAATTCACCACTTTTCCTGATTATCACAGCTCTTCTAAGAATTCTTTTTGTGTCATCAACGAAATTACAATTTTCATTCAATTTTTCTTTTTGGATATTTATAGTCACTCTGCAATTCTCATCTGTTGTTGAAACCTCGTGATTTCTCATGTGAATATAATTTGGTGGCCACAGCTTCTCATTTCCTGAATTCGCACTGATGAAAACGTATTACCGTCATCTATTTTCAGGGTTTTCACCAATCTTTATCATAGTTTCTTTCCTTTGGCTTAGTTCCCTTCTTTTCTCTCGCTTTTTTTTCTCACTCTATCTCTTTCTCTCTCTCTTTTTTCTCTATCACTCTTCCTCTCTGATTCTTTCTTTCTCTCTCTATTTCCTTTCTTTCTTTCTCTCTTTCTCTTACTTTCAACCTTTCTTTCTCTTTTTCTCATACCGTCTTTCTTTCTTTCTTTCTCTCCCTCTCTATCTATTACTCTTTCTCTATCTCTCGCTTTCTCTTTTTACCTCTTTACCCCCTCTCTTCTTCTTCCTCTCTCTCTCTCTCTCTCTCTCTCTCTCTCTCTGAATCTTTTTAAATCAGTGGGCTAGACGAAGTCGGGTGCAATATCATGAGTTTTAAAAGAAGCGTAATGATCCTATCTCTTTCTTTCTCTCTTTTTTCTGTCTCTCTCTCTCTCTCTTTCTGTTTTTCTATTACTGTCTCTTTCTTTCTCCCTCTCTATCTATTACTCTTTCTTTATCTCTCTCTTTTTATCTCTTCACCCCTCTTCTTCCTCGTAACCTCTTTAAAGCAGTGAGCCAGACAAAGTCTTAGAAAAAAAGAGTAATGATTAACAGCTAAGGATCAAATCCAGGTTTCAAGCCATAATTACGAATGCTGATTTTCAAAGGAAATATTTTCTTCATTTGAAAGAGTTTTGCAATAATCTTTTTGATCACAAATCTTCTCTCTGATTTGAGGAGTTATTATTTACATGCGGACGATTCTCCTTATCTTTGCTGTTGTTATCACAACAATTGTACTCTCTGGTCTTCATCATTGCATATCAATCCGAATAAGCTAATAGAATTTCAAACTCTGTGTCTGTGTGTGCCTGTGTGTGTCTGTGTGTGTCTGTGTATGTGTTTGTGTTTGTGTGTGTGTGTCCGTGCCCAAACAGGTTTTGCTAAATTCAGCCGACAAGGTCTTTCTTCATGAAGAACTCGCTGTGAAGACGGTCAAACGTAGTTTAGTACAATAGGATAAAACATGAACTTCAAACAGTTTATCCACAATTTTGATCCTGATGTACAGCATCTTTATTCGGAAAGTAAAAAAAAGTAAAAAAAAATCGGTTGAACTGAACAAAAATTGTACGGATATGACTCTTTCTGCATAAATACTTTTTAGTTAAGTTCACCTAATAAAAAAAAACAGCTGAGCCACGCAAAGTAGGTGGTCGCTCAGTGAGGTGTGTGATATTAATATAAGGGATGTGGTAAGGTAGAAAGTGAAGATAAATAGATGACAACTGAACCTTGACTTGAGAAATTAAGTTTGTAGTATTCCGGAAATAATGACGGCAGGAGTATGTTCCACAAAGTAGCTGTTCTTGGGAAAAATGTCGGAGTGGAACTTCCTCCCTACAATTGGAATACGGAGAAAATGAGAGCGTAGTATGTCGTGTCCAAACCGTAAAGGCCGGAATTGGTGTATCTAAAGAATGGAACGCTCATCTGAACATTTTCGATGAAAATAGGAATAGATTAGTCAGTCTTGCGACGGTTCGTCTATGAAAAAAAAAAAGCTGTAGAATGGAGAATAATTCACCCTACCCCCACTAGAGTGCAAAAACTATTTTGAACTCTGCCAAATTTGGAAAGTGAGGATTAAGCCCCACCAGCCCAGCTATAGCAGCAATGAGCCATCTTCTGTTTGTCTAATTAATCTATCCAGTCATTAGAAAAATTTAAGTCATTCACCTGTAAAAAGGTAATCTTCGTTTTATTTTGTTTTTATGTAATACCTTATATCGTATCAGATTGAATGATACAGTAGTTGTTTGTTATTGCAGCAGCCATTATTTATACATGAATTGTCGTCAAAAGATTTTTGTCATTGCCAAATTAATAGCTATTGTGACAGTATCTGTGTAATGTTTTGTTTTGTTTGGTTTGGTTTGTTTTACGGTATATCAACCATTTAATGCCGGAATTTAATATTTTTCTACATAAAATCTTGTATCTAAACAGTGGAAAAATGGTTTATTTGACATAGTAGGACTGCGGTTAATTATTGTTATATTTTTTTCTTTTAATTATATTTTTGAAATCATTTTAATTTCTTTTAGAAACTGGAATATGTAAAATGAATCAGTATTTTAAAAAAAAAGTTCTTTTAAGTTACTTGTTTGGTAGCATTTCAAGCTTGAATTAAAATGGCCGTAGTTTATCAGTATGTATTTTATGTTGAATAACTCTTGGCATGTCACACATATGGGAGGATCTTCCTTTTTTTAGGATATACGTATGGTTTATTGTGGTATGTCTAATATGGCGCCTGGACATAATCCCTTTTTTTCTTCTAAATAGTTTGGCGTGTCTGATGACATTCTCTTTCAGTTGGTTTAATTTTTAACAATTTATTATTTGAGCAGGAGGCCGTGTAGTGGTAGTCTTCTATCAGAATGTGATTAAATATGTATAACGAGTCTTGAAAAAGTTCTTTTAAATTTCTTGTTTGGTAGTATTTTAAGCGGGTTGAATTAAAATTGCTGCAGTTTATCAATATGTGTTTTATGGTGAATGGGACTTGACATGACACACACACCGGAGGATCTTCCTTTTTTAGGATATACGAATGGGTTATGGTAATATGTTCAACATGGACTCTGGGCATAATCACTTCTTCTCTTCTAGTTTGCGATTTCAGATGCCATTCTCATAGAGTTGGTTTGATTTTGAACAGTTTATTTTTTTGGTCAGGATTTCCATAGATTCTGCCACTCATCTATAATCATTTCACTGTAAATAGGTACTGCTTGTCACCTTACTAAATAAAAATATATTGCTGGTATTGAAGCTTTATAGAAAATTATCCCACCAAATAAACTTCAAGAACCGAAACACTGACAGCGGCTGTTAAAGACTGAACAAAAGAAACCTCGGCTGACTTCTGTAAGAACTTGATCCTCAGAATGCCCCCAGTGATCAAAGCAGTCTTTAAAAATTAAAGGAGGCCATACAAGTTACTGACCGCTCGATTATTTGGTTTGAAATTAATAAAATCATTACAAATCCGTGGGTAAAATTGAGACAACCTTTTATCAATTATTTGTTACTGTGTTGTTTTTAACTCTAAGATATTACATTTGCTAATGACTGTATATATACAGAAAAAGAGTAAAAAAGAGAGACACATGAACAGAAAGAAAAAAATGCATGAACATGCAAAAACAGTTTTTCTGACATCTACTGACTGGATTGCGTCATCTAAGTATCTTGACCGATTTTATAAATCTATTCATCATATTTATTCAATTAGACACGCCCTCTCTGATGTCCCAGGGGTGCAAGAATTCCCTTAACAAGAAAGACGTTTGCATATTCAAACAAAACAAAACAGTTTCGATTTCGTTTGATTCTCTTCCTGAAACCTCCCAGACCAGCCGAGAAAAGAGGATTCCACAACATGGCCGTTTGGGGAAAGACTGAGCAAAATTTAATAGTCTTCTAAATGACAAAAAATATATTTCGCCTTAAAAAAAAAAAAAATCATTCTATAAAAACTGCAATCATTTAAAAATAACTGATAATTTTTTAACAAGTTAACCGCCTAAACAAAATCTAATCGTCTTACAAACTCTAACAAAATTGTAATCGTCTTTAAAAAATAATTATAAATATCCTTTAAAAATTACAATGTTTTTTTAAATCATTTAACTCTAAGCAAGGCGATAATGCTATTAAGACGCAAGAGGTTACTAGGAGTGGAAGAGAATGAAAAGACTTTAACGAAGAGAAAGGACAATAAAAGAACAGGGGCCAGGAAGACAAAAGATGGCGATTGACGTTTCATTTATATTTTTGTAAAACGTAGAAAGCAGAAAAGCAAGAAACCGGAAGCGATAAGTGTGAGGAAGGAACCCTTAGAATAGAACTTACGGCTGTATTTAGTGATTTCAACAGCAAGACGATGAGACGGAGTTGCCAATCTAGTAGTACATTTAAATTCACGACGTCATCAGATAGCTCATTAGAACATCTGCCATGAATCTATTTATAGAAAAGACAGAGGAAAGCCATATCACATCGGTGGGAATCTGCCTGACGTAGAGAGACACTTCTTGGGATTTTCCCGAGAATCTCGCAGCAACAAACGATGCACGGACTAAAGGTAGATTTACAAATATGCAAGATGGATTCTGGCGTGAAAATCTGCTTTAAAATTACTGTAATCGTCTTAAAAATTGGTAATCGCCATTTACAAAACTGTAAATATCTTTTAAAAAAATTGTAAACGTTGTAATGTAATCGTCTTTTAAAAATGAAATCGCCATTTAAAAATGGAATCGTGTTTAACAAGAAATAAAATACAAACTACAAAATATCTAGTGAATAAAATTGAATACAAAAACAAATATTCAGTTCTGTAGATTAGAAATGCTTCCAGTTCTGTTATCTTTAGTCGATATCCAGAAATAAAATTCGAACTGAATTTTACTAATCTCCCTTCAGCTAACTATGAGTCAATATTTAACATCAATTTTAACAAATTCTAAAAACAATAAAACTAACGTCGACATTTTAAAGGTTAAAGATATTTTTCCTTCACGCATCTTCGAAAAAGAATATCGGTGCTAGTATAGTATAATATCTACCATTCATTTTCTACTATAGTAAGATATCTACTTTTGATTTTCTACTATGGTATATTTACCAACTGTTGGAAGTATGAAATACGTTAGGGTTAGGGTTAAAAGCAGTGAACAGTGAACTGGTTTATGTCTATATCTCTGAGATGAGGTATTATGATTACTTGCATTAGTTATATTATTAGGACTGTTATCCTCATCTTCACTGCCATATTCACAACGTTTCGGCCTCTATATCTCTGAGATGAGGTATTATGATTACTTGCATTATTTACATTAATCGGACTGTTATCCTCATCTTCACTGCCATATTCACAACGTTTCGACCGTTGTATGCTCCGGCCTTCTTCAGGTGATTGGAATTTCGAACCGGACCCTTTATTTCGATCACCAACCTAAATTGTTCTAGTTCCACGTGCCATGCCTCTTCCGGGTGTCTCAGTAATTTCCCTTTAACTTAACTCTCCAAGTTTTTGGTTCATCGCTGCTGTGGCAAGGTATTGAACTCACAACTCCTTTGATTTGCTCACTTGATCTAACCAACATCTTTATCCACTGATATTGAGACAGAGAAAAAATTCCTAACTTTATCCAGGTTCATATTATTTTCCACTACATCTCCCCCCATCACTTCCGGTGTCGAATGAAGGCATTTAATTTCTTGCATTGCCTCTGACTGATTCACTCAACAAACCACCTGTAGAGACCTTTTTAGATAACCATCTTACCTTATTGGGAAAATTTTCTATCGAGTAGGGATGGCCTGTATGCTACACTGCTTTCAAGAAGCGAAAGTCAAATTTTGATTATTTTTCTCCCTTCCTCCTACCCACTTCTGTAGTTTTTAGATCATCATCTTACCTTATTGGGTATGTGCTTTGAAAGTGTTCAGATATTTAATAAGCTTACCTGTCCTTGGCTCTTTGTAATCTCGGTTACCTGCATTTGAACCCCAAACTCTGGTTTAGTACGCAACACTTTCTACCACAAATCACCCTGTCAATACCGAGACGAGAGACCGCTTGTGAACATCAGCTACTGTAAAGGACATCTTACAAACAGAAATATGTTTCGGCTTTAAATAACCCAAAGAATGTCTGATAAGCCGTAAAAAATCCAAACAAATCGCTCAATAATCCTCTAAACAGACTCCACATCACGAACGTATATATGAATATTACATTATTTACATTATTCGGACTAT
>CAHIKZ030004601.1:1482500-1495000 GCA_903632075.3 Acanthosepion pharaonis
GTAAAACTTTCAAAATGGAATCTGCTAAGCGAGTCCGAATGTTTCTTGCAGCTGTTGATTTTGTTTTAATCAGAATATTATTATGAAAGGCATGAGTTCAATTCTCTTTGTTGACTGCCCAATCGATGGTCATTTCTAGTGGGATTTTGTGTCTGGTAAGTCACAAAGGTTGCAAATGAGGAACATTAGCAAATTACACCCTTCAAATTAGCTTCGGAAACGCTATAACTGCAAATGACAGTTACTTTTATTAACAGCCACAATAGAGAGAGATGCCAACAGCTGACACAATGCCAGAGTAATATTAATTCTTCTTCTGTTATGTGCTATGTTCATTCAGGACGTGACAGATCATAGGCCTCCACAATTTCCTATCCTTTGTAGGTGAGAAGTTAAACGTTGATTAGAAGTTAAATTGAGACGAAGAAAAGTTGCAATAATGTTGATTGACGCATATTAAGGCATATTAAGTGATTCTCTTCCCCCTCTCTCTCTCCCTCTCTCTCTCTGTCTCTCTCTGTCTCTCTGTCTCTCTCACTCTCTCACACACACACACACACTTATCTTAATCTTTAACTCCGACATTTTTAGGATCGACGATAATAAAACTGGAGAATTGAAGTGGCATTCTATTACGCATTATCCTGCGAAAATCTCTCTTCTATAAATCCCTTCTTTAATTTCCAGGACATTAACAAGAAGATTGTGTAGCGGCATATGAACTCCTTATGAGTCATTTAATGCCGAAATTTAATTTTTTGAGAGCATTATTATTATTATTTTTATTTTTTTTACAAAAATGTACTACTAGTAGTTTTACTATAAAATATATGTTTTTTACTTTCATAGCGTTTTGACCCCAGTTCGAGGGTTAATTATTTGCCCATAGCTGGGACCCTAACAGGTGATACCACTCCGGGTCAAGATGGGCCAGGGATCGACAGCAATTACGAATTGATTTCACACTCCTTAAAAACTCCAGCTCAGAGGCCTTGCTGCCGGATGTAGTTTATCGTCATACCCAGGGCTCCCTATTATTTGACTTGTCCCTTCAGAAATTACGTTATCAAGGCTTTCTACAACATCCTAACCTTTGTACCTTAAAGCAATGCCTGTCTCCTTCCCTCTAGTCTCCGTTCTGTTATCCATTTACACATGTTTGTTAGGTGATGTTTTCTCTGTTTACCATTGCCCTTAATCCTCTTATTATATCCTGTGAGTGCCAAATTCCATAAGCCTGCTTTCCCCATTATGTTTCCAAGTAATTTCAACTATTCCTTTCGGATAATCGGTCTAAGTTGCCTTCTAATTCTCATTTTTTCAAACCTCATTGTTACTTACATGTTTTGTCCCTAGTATTTTCAGCATTCTTCAACAGAATTGGCATCTCTGTTGTTAAAAGTTTACTCTTAATCTGTAAAGAAATTGTTCAGCCATTAGAAAGGTTGTCATTACTTAGCAGCATAGCGTTCATGTCTAGCGTCAGCTTATGTCTCTTAATACTGTTTTTCTCGCCTATCTTTCAAATCTACAAATCAACCATTCGTCTTTGCACTAAATACTATTGCCATATACGGTCTGGTGCCCCCGCTGTTCATCTCGAGGTCCTCGACAAAATCCAGAGACAGATATGCAATGTGATACGTCCTGATCTGTCATGTAGTCCACAGTTACTTTCTCACAGACGTGCTGTGGCTTCCCTCTGTCTTTTCTACAAATATTTTTATGCCAACTGCTCTGACGAGATACTTTCACAGGTACCTCAACTGCATGATTTTAAGCGTGCTACTAGGTTGACATCTCAGTCCGACCCTTTCACTGTCGAAGCAGTTAAATGTAACCGCCTCTTCTACTCCAACAGCTTCTTCTATCACACTCCCTTCCTTGCTTCCCTGATGGCTATAATCTTCAAATATTCAAGTGTAATGTCAATCGACATCTCCTGATGCCTTGATCCTGATCCGCGTCCTTCTCTATATCCTTTCCTTAAACACCTTTCTTTATTCTTGCTCTCACTCTCTGTAACCCCTCAGGTGCTAGTGGCACTCCCGCTTTGCTTGGGGTGAAATGCTTAAAAAAAAGAAACTCTGCTTAGATTCTGGAAGTCATGTTTCTCTATTCCAATGAGCCTTTCGATTTCGATGTCACTATTTCCGTCGTCTATTATAACCCCACCCAAGTTCTCTGTATTTATTTTATGTTTACGCCTCCAATTCGTAGCTGTCATCTTGAACTACCTTAGCTTAATAATGACAATGCATTGTCTTCTTAGAATTGATTTTTTAGTTCTTTCGCCTCGCTTTACTGCAATGCTTTTTCTAGGTGTTAATAACAAAACTGCATAGACGAACTTAGTTAAGAACGAAACAATGAAAAACCCTCGTGAAGAAGGGATAAGGCGAAGGCTATAATAATTAAAAACAAAAAAAATTGTGCTTGGATCGAGAACGATTCTTTGTTAACTTTGAAACAACTTGCTTGGTTTGGTTTTGTTTTGTCTACGGCATAGCAACCTCAATGGGTTATTTAATGCCGACAAGATTTTTATTGCTGCTAATATTTTTTTCAAATAGATAGAGAGAAAGAGAGATAGAGAGAGAGAGATAAAGAGAGAGAAATGGAAACAGAGATAGATAGATTGGTTTGGCTTACGGCATAGCAACCTCAATGGGTTATTTAATGCCGACAAGATTTTTATTGCTGGTAATATTCTTTTTTTCAAATAGATAGAGAGAGATAGAGAGAGAGAAAGAGAGAGAGATGGAAACAGAGATTTTTATTGATGGTAATATTCTTTTTCAAATAGATAGATATATAGAGGGAGGGAGAGATAGAGAGAAAGAAAGAAAGAAAGAAACAAACAAACATGGAGACAGTGATAGATAGATAGATAGATAGATAGATAGAGAGATAGATAGATAGATTGCTTTAGTTTGGTTTGGTCTAATTTACGGCATACCAACCTCAATGGGTTATTTAATGCCGATAAGATTTTTAGTGCTGCTAATATTTTTTTTCTTCAAAAATGTATTGCTGGTAATAATTTATTACTGTTATCAAAACCTATTTTTACACTCTCATAGCGTTTTGACCCCAGCATGAGGGCTAACTATTTTCCCATACTTGAGACCCTAACAGATGCTACTACCCAGGGTGTGGGTGGACCTGGGAAGACCGGCAATTAACAGTTGGTTACACGCTCCTCAAAACCTCCTGATCAGAGGCTTTGCTGCCAGACGTAGTTTATCGTCTTACCCAGGACGCGAAGCAACTTGCCTATAAGAGTTTCAAATCGAAGTAATAGAAGTAAGAATTCACAATTAACTACAAGCACAATTCATTATATTAAATATAATTCATATCAAGTTTACCAATGCATTCACTTCATAACAATCAATTGAGACAACATTATACAGATGTTTACCAATACATTCACCAATGAAAACCGATCAAATTTACTCTTCAAAAAATAAAGGACAATTACTTATTATTCAATTATATATTCACAATATCATATTATCACTTATCTCTCAGCTCTTTGATATATTTTGAGTAAAATTCTTCAGATCTTGACGCGAAAAAAGTCACGACGAACTCTTGAATCTGGTTTTCATTTGTGAAAGTTTTCTCCATGAAGGCATTTTTGTAGTGATCGAAAAAGCTAATAATCGGTTGGTAAAAAGTCGGGTGAATATGGCTGATGTAGTAGAACAAATCTACAGAGTTCCAAAATTGACCTTGTACTATTTTTACTCTATGCAGAATTGCATTTTCTTCCTCTTGGCAAGCACAGTACCCTTTTCGACCAAGCTTTTATGAACATGCTGCAGCTAATGGACGTATGAATGTACTTTTTTCATCCCGTTTTAAGACCTCTAAGTGAATAATGCGCAGACGAACCCACCACTAAAAATATATATTTCCATTCGTTTGGGGTTTTTTTTTTTTTTTTTTTTAATTACCTTTGTTTTTTGCCCTGAATATTCTCTTAAATTAGTTTACATCAAATGTAATGATTAGTAGCTTTGGCGATGCATTCATTATTACAATTGATTCACAAAAAAGAAAAATTGCTTATAGAATATACACGGCGCGATGGATAAATTGTCGTTTAAATTACGCAAAAAAAAAAAAAAAATAACATTGACATTTAATTTTAATAGATATATTTACGCAAAAATATTTTAATAGTAATATTTACAAAAAATATTTTAATAGATATATTTACATAAAAATATTTACACAAAAATATTTTAATAGTAATATTTACACAAAAATATTTTAATAGATATATTTACACAAAAAATATTTACACAAAAATATTTTAATAGTAATATTTAAAAAATATTTTAATAGATATATTTACACAAAAATATTTTACACAAAAATATTTTAATAGTAATATTTACACAAAAATATTTTAATAGATATATTTACATAAAAATATTTACACAAAAATATTTTAATAGATATATTTACATAAAAAATATTTACACAAAAATATTTTAATAGTAATATTTACACAAAAATAGTTTAATAGATATATTTACACAAAAATATCTTGAAATACTAAAGTGTACATTTATTCAATAAAATCGACATTGACTTCGGACAACGCCTCCAGACAACTTCGGAATCTCCTGCAGTTCTTCTGGGCGGTCTCCTTGTTTAATTCGGTGAAAGCTGCCATAATCCTTGACTTCAGATCATCTTTGGTGTTACAAGTAGTCTCTCGCTCAATTGCACCCCACACATAATAATCAAGGGGGTTGCAGACTAAGGAGTTAGGTCACCAGATGTAAGGGGTGATGTGGTCGCAGAAATTGTCTGAGAGCCATCAGTGTTTTCCTGCTTGTCTGGCATGATGCAGAGACCTGATGCCAGCTATCGGGTCTTCCAACTGCCACCCTTTTGAACCAGGTCAGTACTACCACCACAAAGCACATGCTGTAGGCCACCGTGTTAAGTCTGAGACACTCAAACACAATGATGAATGGGGGCATAACATCGCCATCATTTGTAATCACTCCAAACAACTTCGTAATCACAATTACACTCATCCGACTTTTTATCGGATCCTCTGCACTGTCCTTCGATTGACACTCAAACATTCTTAAATGTTCGTATTGGAGCTCCCGGCGCGAATGCCAAGCAGTACAGTATGTCGTTTCCAAATTTCTAGCGGACTGAATTGCGGCATGGTGGTCTTTTTTTTTTTTTTTTTTTCTCACAGACGGTGCCTAATTGACCAAACTATACTGTGCAGTCGTCAAAAGAAAAAGAAAAAAACAACGCGCATGCGCAAAATTAAAAATATGAAATGGCGACAATTTACCTATCGTACTCTGTATAGCGTCAAAGATCTCAAAATCGCTCCCGAAAAAGCTAATCAGTGTTCATGCCATTGCCTGAGAGGTATGGCGCAGATGTCCATACGATATTGGCCTGTCATCTTACAAAGCTATTTATGCAGTTCGTCTAAGCGGAGCCTTCAAATCTGAAACTACGAATGAATGGGTTCTTGAAAACATATCCCTTCTTCATGAATGGACTGCGGCATCATGTGTCCCTATGTGTGATATTGCTGCTTGTCACAGACGTTTATAGAAATATGCAGTCGAACATCCTTAACTTATTGTTCTACTTCGAACCGGCCTTTATTCGCACTCGTTTAATCCTGGTGAATACTGTAGCCAGAAATGAAAATCCATTATCAAACGAAACATGCGAATAGCCAGAATCAATCACCCTGTCGTTGGCGAGCAAAGAATGATTTTTCTAGGTCCAATAGGCACGGCTTGGATTGAGGAATCGGAGAGCCGAGTTCGAATTCCAGTCGAATCCATTACATTCAATTACGTGCTAATACCCTTGGGAAAGGTGTGAATTCTCTTCTTCTCCCTCCAGCTATGGGTAAATAGCAGGACAGACTGGGTTCTATAGCCTTGGATGGCAACTGGTCTACCGCAGAAAGAAATGACCACCTACTGCGGGAAAAAAAAACCTGCCTCGTCAGTTATGTATCGAAAAATACATGATCGCCTAAGCGTGTATCACGCATGGCACATAACTGACTGACACTTGGCGAAGGTATAAATTCTCTTCTTCTCTCCCCCACCAGCTATGGATAAATAGCAGGAAAGACTGAGTTCTATAGCCTTGGATGGTAACTGGTCTAGAAGGACAACCCTGAATTCAAACCTGGAATGGAGCCCCTACGGCGGATGGACGGCCAAACTGGTACCAAACTGTATTGATTTATCCTCTCCTTCGGACTCTGCTAGCAAAGCCGAGAGGGGGAACTAGGCGTCCGGGCAGCTCTAATTCTCCAGATATCCCGCCCAGGATCGTAGCGCACCGCGCTACTCCATCGTCTCTTGAGACGGACGGATGCCGACGACGACGATTGCGGATATCAGATCTTGGGATTGTGCATCAGTGCTTATTAACATTCTACTTCGTTCTTTCCTGCTATTCTGAATGCTTAATCTTACTTATTATAAAACGCAGATTTGTGTGTGTGTGTGTGTGTGTGTGTGTGTGTGTGTGTGTGTGTGTGTCTGTACGTTTATATATTGGATCGGATTTCCAACATTTGTCAACCGATTTCAACAAAACTTCACAGGACTGCGTAAAATTACCTTGCGGTGGTTCTGACAGCGCCAAAAAGTGGAAAAACGCAATTGTTTTTGCACGAAATCAATTTGAAAACACGATGAAACACGATTCTGTTGCCAGAATGAAAGGGGGACAACTCATATCGAGTTATACTTATTATAAAAACCTAGGTTGTTTGTGTGTGTGTGTTCGTTTATATATGGGATCGGATTTCCTACATTTTTCAACCGAGTTCAACAAAACTTCACTTTATTTTTGGAAGGTAGTATTTCTTATTGTCTTGCACACTTTTTTTTATTTTTACATTCAGAATGCTTTAAAAATTCCATTTACAAGACAATTGTTTATAACAAAATTCTATTCAATCGGTAGACTCATAACGATTGAAAACAATGTTTTTGTTTGAGTTTGGGTTTGACCAATTCGTAAAAAACAAAAAAAAACAAAAAAATACTAATTAAGACATGCGTGCCCGTCAACCTTAAACAATAATCTTTGTCAATTTTATTTTTCAGTCTTTATGATGGTCGATACTTGATCTATCTCTTACTGTTACATCCCCGGACAACGCCGGGCTCTACTGCTAGTTATTATTATTATCATTATTATCGTTGTTGATGGTAATCTCTATCTCGGAAGAAGACGGAATCTGAATTCATACAGAGGAAGGTAGATTTAATTGAACTGAAATGCGGTGTAGATTCTTCATGTAAGTAACTGTAGTGTTGGCCTGTTGGATTCGACAATGACATCTTTGTGCAGCGGTGAACCCGAAGATGATTGTGGAGTCCAATACGGGAGGGGAAAGATGTCCGTAGTGTGAACAGACAAACTGGTCTTGAGTTTTGTGTGCTTCAACTACTGCTTTCTTTTTTGCTCGAACCTCATTTAATCTCACACATCGTTTTGCCTGAAATGTCTATGTTGCTTCTCGCGTCAGGAGACTGCACCCAGTCGATCCTGTGCGCATTCTTCAAGTTGATTGGGGGCTCTTCCAATGTGAGTAATCTGTAACAATGCTGTAATCTTTAAAACGTTTAAATGGCCTATTTTGTTTTCTTTTTCCCCTGTCATTGCCCAACCGGATTACATGCCTCGTCTATTTCTGTTCGATGTCCTAGTTCCACCAGTTTTTTCTCCAAGTTTTCAGGACTGTTTCCAGTCATCCAATAATGACTGCGATTGTTGTCACTCTCACGTTCCATAGTTTCCACAGCTCTCCATGAAGCTGGAGATGCTTATTGATTTGTTTCATTTTCTTTAGACCTATTCTTTTTTCTTACGGAAGAGCAAATTGAGCATGTTTTCTACTTGATGTTTGTGGCTATCCGATCCGGTATCGTGGTCTGAATTGGATGATCCGTTCGAATCTCGCAGCCGTAGAGTTTTTTTTCTGTCTTTTAAACAGGAGTAGAGCTTTATCTCTTGTTTCCTGATTGGGGTTGGGTTTCCGGTTCCTTCTAAAATCTTTACATTCTCTTTATTCACAGTAGCCCCTTGCATCTTAGTAGCATTATCGCCTTGCTTGGAATGAATTGATTTAAAAAAAAAGGAAAAATTCCATTCCCTAGGACAAATTCTGGTCCGAGTGTATATCATTAGCCTGTGTGACGAAACTGAAGTCACTTGCACAGTTCCCACTGGACCCTTCAGTCCGGCCCATTCGTGTATCATTTCTAAGTCAATTTAGTACATTTGCTGATTATTACTATTATTATTATATTTCATTCACATGAGATGCCTCGTGGTTACTGACGTCTCCTCAAATCTCCTGCAACCTTTTCAATATCTTCGCAAAACCCTATACCACTATGATTTTCCTTGAACTTTATATATAAATATATATTATATCGATTTTCTCTAATCTCGGGTAAGGTTTTGGTTGATATCCAATGTCTTATTCTCTTTCCCAAAAGTTTGATTCGTTTTTTTTTTTTTTACGGCTTATGAGTCATTTCAGACGTATTTAAAACTGAAATGCATTTTGGATCGTAAGAACATTTTTTGTTTACGAGCGAATATTGCATTAACAATTTCTGGGAGAATAACAGAGATTTTTCCAGATACAAGTCCTACTATTTTAATCCATATGTAGAAGGAGAAGAACCCGCCTGGAATTCGAACTCGTCTCCTCAGATTTCTCATTCAGAGACGAAACCACCCTCACATCCACATTTTTTTCTATGGATATTTGTTATAACAACGCAGTGTTTCAGAGAAAATATCAAATCTTCTGCTACGTCGACTTCATACAGTTTTCAGCCATCTTAAATATATTATCCCATTTCTGTTTGTCCCGTCTTATGAACAAAATGACTTGTAGTGTAGTAGGAGTTCTGATATTTATTATTATTATTTGTAGTAGTAGTAGTATTACGTCTGCTTTTATTATCATTATTATTATTATTATTATTTCTTTTTTTTTTATTTTTATGAGGCTCGACATTCTTCAAATAATCTGCTACACTTTCTTTGATCTTAAAACCCATTGAAGTTCCGACTTTTACGCTATAATTAAAATCGATACCTTGTTCGAATCTTTAGCTCCGAATCTGAAAGGAAATCTCTTTTCGAGAAACAACAAACAAACTTTGCTGGGAATGTTTGTTTTGAACATTAAATTAAAAATGACCAAATGACGAGAAATTGATGCAGGAAGATTATGTTGCGTCATCATTCGAAAAGTCTGGCTTTTCACCCAGGTTCAAACGCCGAACAAGAACATCAGTGAAAAATATATGACTCTTTCAACTGCATCGATTGCTCGAGGTAAGCGCTTATAAAATTGCAGTGAATTATTGCCCCGAGGGAGGATTTTAGGATTTCAGTGGTGAATGGAGATCACCTTACAATAGATTCAGATTTTTGAAATACTGACCTTTCCAAACAATTCAATTCTACAAGGCATCTTTTGAATCATACGTAAGTGAGAATTGACATTTCGAAATTTAGGGAAAATTGTATATTGACAAAAAAAGAAATGTTGAGAAACACAGGACCAACTTGGTGATGAATAACACTGGAATATGGTAAAAAAAAATGGTTAATAACTACTGTCTTTGACAAACATGATAACAAGGAATAACATTCTGAAATATATTCAAAAGAATTCTTAGGCCAAAAATGCTGTAAAACACTGCAGTAATTAGTTATTCCTGTTCATCCTCATTCTTAGTCCCATCAGATTTCCTTGTGACGTATATGACTATATTGCCATACCAAATATTACTACTATGGATTCTATACAAAGTGGCATTTTTTGCCACCCTCACACCCAATTGGTTTTGAATTCAGAGTTATTCTTCTCTTTAACTTGTTACCAATCAATATATAGAGACCATTCTGCTATGTTGTTTAATCTATAGGTGGGGGTAGAAAACATGAATTCATACTTTTTTCAAGAGTATTTGTGAGAAAGTGGATGCAACGAACTGAGCCAGAATTTAAAATTGTATATTATTGTCCCTTTCGCGCCGATCAACGCTATACTAAATTAGTTATTATACCTAAATTAGTTATTATCCCTACCTTGTGAAAGAAAGTTACGAATTAGAGAATAGATTTAAATATTGCCATTCCGTGCCGATCAATGCTATAATAAATTAGTTATTATCCCTGAATTAGTTATTATCCCTAAATTAATTATTATCCCTACCTTGTGAATGGACAGCATTGAATAAGAGAATGAATTTAGAAACATTGCCTTTCTGCTGCGATCAACGCTACACTAAATTAGCTATTATCCCTAAATGAGTTATTATCCCTAAATTAGTCATTATCCCTACCTTGTGAAAGAACTGTTACGAATCAAAGAATGGATTTAGAAAGATTGCTATTCCGCGTCGATCAACGTTATACTAAATTAGTTATTATGCCTAAATTAGTTATTATGCCTAAATTAGTTATTATCCCTAAATTAGTTATTACCACTACGTTGTGAAGGAGCCGTTACGAATGAATTTAGAAAGATTGTCTTTCCCCAGAATGTCCAATACGATGTGTTTTGTTTACCAAAAAGACAATATTCCAAGAACCGTTATTTTTTTTATTCCCTCGTGTTGTGGCATCGTTTATGGCAATAATATTTTTCTTCTACTTTCAGTTTTAAATCTCCAGCTGGTGGGTGGAGATAAAAACGACGGATTAGTGGAGATCGTGTACGATGGCCAACGTGGTTCCCTCTGCCTTGACGACTGGGACTACGGAGATGTAGATATTATTTGCAAACAATTGGGTTACCTGGGCGGCAGTTTCCAGCGCTCCCTCTACAGTAATTACAAACGCTCAATGATTTTTATGGCCAATATGCGCTGTCTCGGCTATGAAACGTCTATATTTCAATGTACGAATTCTGGATGGAACGTTACTCTCAAGGTTGGCTGTGGTAATTTCCATGATGCCACCGTTCATTGTTACAATAAAGGTAAGTCAGTTGAATCTTTCGTTCTTTAAGTTATACTTTATAAATAATAATAGACCCGTGAAAATTACACGGATATCATATTTAAATTTTCTGATGAAACTTAATACTTAAGTTAATGATTGAGTAATCTTATAGCAAGTTTCATGATAATAAAATAGCCGTAGAAATTTCCCTATAACTTCGTTAAATATTTGAGCTTAACAATTTTAACAAAATATTGCAATAAAATCATAAATATAAATACTGGTTGTTATTTTAAGAACTAAGAGGGTACAAATGAAAACTTTTCCCACTTCACTGAAATAGCCGTTAAACACTTCTATTTTAATTTTTTTCTTTCTTTCTTTCATTTTCTCTCTGAAACCAGGTAGCACCTCTGATATATGTTTTATTTTTTTACGAAATCAAAACGTAATGCTTCATTATTTCTTAAGTATTGTGTTGTGACAAAGTAAATGGGTAAGTAAATGGGTAAGAAATAAAAAAACAAGAAGTTGCAGATAAATCGTGTACTGAACAGTAAATAGAGCAGAAAAGTATTACACGACTTGGGAGTGTGTGTCGGTTGACCAGCGTTCAATCTATACGGTGTTTACTCGTTCCGCCACCAGAACGAGATGTGACACAAGGTCGTTTTAAAGTAGAGACCCGAGCGCATACACTCGGGCAAGGGAGAAAAATTTCCCTCGGCCTCCGCAAGCGTCGGTTGCGCTGGCCTCGGTGCCAGCACCGATCCCTCCCTCTTGTGCAATGGGATGGCGCGGCCTCGTGCAGCTATTCCCCAAGGCTGGGCACCTCTTCATTATAATTTTCTCAGTTGTCCCTCTGTCCTTTGACAGAGAAGCCCCTGAGCGCACTCTGTCCAAAGACAGAGACGCAACTGAGAGATGATAAGTCTGCGTTAGAAACTCCTCCAATGAGGAATTTTCACGCTAGCGTTCAATCTACACGGTGTTTACTCGTTCTTCCACGATGACGAGATGTGACACAAGGTCTTTTTAAAGCGGGACCCAAGCGCGTACACCTGGGCAAGGGACAAAAATTGACCGCAACCGTCGGTCGCGCTGGCCTCGGTGCGAGCACCGATCCCTCCCTCTGGTGCAATGGGTGGGCGAGGCCTCGCGCAGCTGTTGCCCATGGCTGGGCACCTTTTCAGTATAATATTCTCAATTGCCCCTCTGTTCTTTGACAGAGAAGCCCCTGAGCGCACTCTGTCCAAGGACAGAGACGCAACTGAGAGATAATAAGTCTGCGTTAAAAACTCCTCCAATGAGGAATTTTCACGCTAGCTTTCAATATATACTCCTGTTCCCCCGAGGCTTTATGGTAATTGGAAGTGTCCACAGTAGACTCATTAGAGGGAGGACACCACAACATATTGGAAGGACATTAAACACTTATATCTTTTCTTTTTTTCTTTCATTTTCTCACTGAAAACAAGTAGTGTCTTTCCCCGCCT
>CAHIKZ030004601.1:1497500-1550000 GCA_903632075.3 Acanthosepion pharaonis
AGGGGAAAGTACCGTGTGATCCAGCGCGTTTTAATGCTTTGCCACAAAGAACGCCGCAGCAAGCTAGGTTTATTTTCCCTTTTTAAGGAAAGCTCATCCTCTTCACCGACATTATTTTTATGATAACCAAAGGATACTTGGACGAAACGTTGTGTCTATAATAGCATCCCGTATCAGCCAATCAATGGACACTTCATGATAACCAGAGGGTACTTGATCGAAACGTTGTGTCTATAATAACATCCCGTATCAGCCAATCAATGGACACCTGATGATAACCAGAGGGTACTTGATCGAAACGTTGTTTCTATAATAACATCCCGTATCGGCCAATCAGTGGACACCTGATGATAACCAGAGGGTATTGGTCGAAACATTGTTTCTATAATAACATCCTGTATTAGCCAATCAATGATCACCTGATGATGACCATAGGGTACTTGGTCGAAATGTCGTGTATATAATATCATCTATATCAATAAAGGTGAGAACAATCGTTGGAAATAATACAAGAAAATTGAAAAAAGGATTTTTATTGTACAGTTAAGTATTTTGAATATGTTTAAAATTTAGAAATATTGCTTTTATAATAAAGTACGAAAATGTACATGATGGAAAAGTAAAAGAAAATTATATGAATTATGTTTTAGCTTAAGATAAAATAATGATTCTTTTATTTTGTTAAAATGGGGCTATTTCTATTTTTTTTAAAATAAGGAATTTTTTGCTTAGAAAATAAAGTTATCATTTTTTCACAGTGATAATTATACTCTAAAGTAATAAGTAATCATTTATTTATTTTTCCTTTTTCAAATTTCCTTTTCAGCTTTTGTAACAAAAACAATCAGGTAAATCCCGGATTATTATAATCTGGATGAGCGCGAACGCTGACCTTACATAATTATTATTAAGATTCAAATTAGATTGGAAGTTGCTTTTTTTAGTTTTTAACAGTAGTAGCATCAAACGAATATCGCTACGACGCGCAGTAATTGAATAATTCTAATAAAAAATGGCTACTAAATTATTTAAACTTCTGTGTTTCATGTTTTTCTATTGCCTCAAAAAATAGTCTTTATTATTAAATAGTTATTTTTATGTGTGCATAGGCGATTCTGTGCAATGGGACGATGCCTTCTGCACGTCACTGCACAAACTGATATCTAAAGTCGGCTGTATGTGTATATACACCCGGTTCGCTATGTCCACAGGTTTGCTTTGTTGTTCATGATGACGGTCGTCTTTGAGTATAGAATCCAGAGGTTAGAAGTGTTCTTCTTTCTGTTCTTTCGCCTGACAAGTTGGCACTGGTCATTCGGAGAGAGTAAACAAAATGGCCGCCACGACGGATTGAATATTTTACGTCTTCTGATTGGTTAACCTTCTATTGGTGGACTATAAATTGAGTCAAGTCATTTGGGCTAGCTCACTAGTAAACATATATACACAAAAAAACTGCAACATGCTTCACTGGCCATAATTGAATTCAACAAAAAATGACGAAACATGCTTTACAAGACACTGATTGGGAAGTAGCAATTAATATGATTTCTCATTTAATCGGCAATGTCTTCCTTCGTCTTCGAGAACTGCTCACTTCCGGCTATGGGAAAAGAATCCTTGCACTCGGTACCTGACTGTCTTAGCGACTCATTCACTGCCGGTTTTTTCCTCTGGCTGGGTCATTATATGGATACAGACTGGGTCCGACCATCCCTATCCGTCGACTTGTGTTCCAGAAAAGGGGACCATCCATTCAGTTTTAGCTGGTCAGTTTTTCAAAGGACGCTACTTTTAAGTTTGGCCTAAGTCAGCGCCCGCGTCAGCTATCAAGTTTTTATTGTCCTTTATAGATCGCAGGATACTCCCTTTGCTCGTATGTGGAGCTCCTATCTCTCCCTCCCTAACTATAGATTAATTAGATTTGCTTCTACTGTTTTATGCACGTTCTACCTTCCACTTCATGTTGGTATAGCTTCCCCCACTTTCTCGCCCTTGTGAACCCGTATTTTTGTATTAGTAGTACTACTAGCTAGCATTATTTTGATACGATAAAAGAGACTTCAGGAAATATAGATGTGGTTCTAGTGAATACCATGGGGGGAGTATGTGAGGAACGGGGAAGTTTTTGAAAAAATGAAAACAGAAAGAACACGTATACTTAGAATCAAAAAGAGATAACTGAAAATTGTTGTGTGACGATGCCTTCTGCATGTCACTGCACAAGGAGTGATGACATCCAAGGTATACACCCGGCTCGATATGTTCACAGGTTTGCCTTACTGGCTGTGATAGAATTAAACAAAGAATAACGAAAAATGCTTTGCAAGACACTGATTGGGAAGTAGCAAAACGTACGATTTCTTACTTAATCCGTAATGCCTTCCTTCGGCTTCGAAAAATGAAATCCTAGTATCCCACTAAATTCTGACCACGTAAAAAGGGCCCTTACATTCACTGGCCGACCGACTCGGCGACTGTTGACTCACTCGTTGCTCGTTCCTTCTTTACTGACTGCTACTCATTATATGGACACCTGTTGGCGTCCCACTAACCTTATCTATCCACATGTGTTCCTGAAAAAGAGGCAACCCATTCAGCTAACTAAAATCAGTAACAAAATTTTATATTTGCCAATTCAAAGGCAGGCTGGAGACGGGAATTCTGATAAATCATGGTCGTTAAATTGACTCAAAGATGCACTGGAGACGAGATTCCTAAGAAACTCAGGTCATTAAATTGACTTAAAAGGAAAAAGAATGTATCTATTTATCTGCTAAGGACGTGTGAGAAGTCGTATTCCTACACAATATAAGGTTTCCATATAGTGTTTATAGGAAACAATAAGTCCATCGATAATATTCAAATGACCAAGTACATAAAAAAACAATTTATTTTCATTTGGGGAAGCAAAGTCATTTCGGGAATTAAAAAAATAAACAAGAACAAATATAAGAAAAAGGGTGTGGTGCCGTTTTAAAATTGCTTTAATAAGCACTGGAAATTAATAGACATTACAAATTCTGTTCTTGGTTTCTTTACATAAAAAGAGAGAATTTGCCCGACTTTACGAACTTAAACTCAGTACTAGATTGGCAGCTCAGCATCATCATTTTACAGTTGAAATAACTTAATGTAATATTAAGTTTATGTAAACAAAGGTTGGATGACTCGGCTACCTTCGGTCTGGAGACACAATCTGATACAGCCATGCAGCCTCGCCACCATTACCATTCGCGCGGCCGTTGTAAAAAGAACTCATATCCGCCTACTCACGATATGAATATCCTGACATTGTTAAATGGAACACTTCTCACTACACGCGTTAAACGTCAGATTAGCCAGAAATGTACACGAATGAGAAATGTAAACTAGTCTGCATGTCAACACAGTGCCATTTAGCGTAAACTTCCTTTGTTTGTCCATGTTGTGGTGTGAGGAAACCGCCTCCAAAGTTTGTAAAATTATTTTCGACATACCCTATAGATAGATAGATAGATAGATAGATAGATAGATAGATAGATATCATTTATTATTCAGTCTGCAAAAATAAATACCCTTAGGATTCAAACAAGATTTAACAACTTATATCTCAAATTTCCACTTTAAAACGTAGCGTTAACTTTCAAAATTAAGAGAGCGGCCGACAAAGAGCAACAGATTAAATGCCCGGAAGAGGAGATGTTAAAGGAGGGTGTGTCCACAAATGCCAGAAATTTCACAATAATAATAATAAGAAGAAGAAGAAGAGGACTTCACATTCCACACAAATTTTTAAACTCAAATAGAGAATAATGCGGACAATCATAAAATGTACGCGCAGAGGAAACCTAAAGCGAGAAACAGAATCTCTTTTCATTGCAGCTCTGAACAAACGTCCTAGGATAAATCTAATCAAAACTGAGCAAAAGGGTAAATGACGCTACTTCAAAAAATGAATGCGGACGTCATTTACATAAATTAGCCTAGTACGTTTGCAGTATATACCTATACCTACTTAGTTGTTCCTGTTTACTAAGATGTATAACAAGGAAAACAGTAGTCCTACATTTGGAATTGCGTAGACGATTAAGATTCAGTTACAAATCTAATTACTCTAATCTAAGAATAGCCTGAAAAACAATGTTAAAAAGTTATCTATCCTCCTTATCCTTATAATCTTCACTTCTTACTACCTCCACTAACTTTTATATTACACAACTTATTTATTAACCACTATCTTGAGTGGCTCACGAGCCTTTTATTAGGTCAATTTTAGAATCCATCCATGCAAAAAAAAAAACACTTACTGGACTATGCTGTTGCGTTTTGTGTCATCTCTCACTTCATTTGTTCAGACCTCAACTATTTTTAAATCTTTTTCATTTATTAACCCTCTATCTTGAGTGGCCCACGAGCCTTGTATCAAGTCAATTTTAGAATCTGCCCTACTCTGCTGTTGCGTTTCTTCAGACGCCGACGTTAAATTATAGACTGCATCAACGATAGACAATTTTCTTTTTACTCACTTTATTTTCATTATTTACATTATTCGGACTATTGTCCTCATATTTGTCGCCATGTTTATCACAACCTTTCGGCCGTTGTACGCTCCGACCTTCTCACTGGGATAGGCTGTTCTAGTTCCACGTGCCATGTCTAATGGATGTCCCCAAGGACACGTGGCACAGTGGATAAAAGCGTTAGTTAGATCCAGTGACAGCACCCAAAGAGTGAGTTCAATACCTGGTTAAGGCAGTGGAGAACTTTCACAGAGGAATTAACAGGAGATAACTGACATCCATTAGACATGGCACGTGGAACTAGAACAGTCTACCCCAGTGAGCGAAATAAAAGGTTCAGGTCAACATCCCAACCATCTGAAGAAGGTAGAAACGTTGTGATAAACATGGCGACAAAGTTGAGGACAATAGTCCGAATAATGTAAATAGTGTACATAATACTTCATCTCAGAAATATAGACAGATACTGAAAGGCCGAAACGTTGTAATAAATATGACGACAAAGATGAGAACAATAGTCCGAATAATGTAAATAGTGTACATAATACCTCATCTCAGAAATATAGACAGATACTGAAAGGCCGAAACGTTGTAATAAATATGGCGACAAAGATGAGGACAATAGTTCGAATAATGTAAATAGTGTACATAATACTTCATCTCAGAAATATAGACAGATACTGAAAGGCCGAAACGTTGTAATAAATATGGCGACAAAGATGAGGACAATAGTCCGAATAATGTAAATAGTGTCCATAATACCTCATCTCAGAAATATAGCGAGATACTGAAATGCCGAAACGTTGTAATAAATATGGCGACAAAGATGAGGACAATAGTCCGAATAATGTAAATAGTGTCCATAGTACCTCATCTCAGAAATATAGACAATCACTGTATTTTATAAGGGATAGTAGTCTGAACACAGTTTCTAGGAGTGAACAAGCTAAGGATTTTTTTTATTATTATTGAGAGGACGCGTGTCAACCGGTTGGCTTGCCTCCACAAAAGTCTGTTGCGCGGGGCGTCTTGACACTTCTGATTCTTGCAGCAGTTTCCGTTTTCTTTTCCTTTTTTTTGTGGTGAGGTGTCTTATATCAATGCTTAAACAAAGGTAACCCATCACTGCCAGGATTCAACGCCTCACGGTGTCTTTTAACCAATAGTGTACCATTCTGGGTCAGCCTATGCATTCTCTGACTATGGGATGACTGTGCAGGCAGACCGCACAGCGAATTAGATATCTGAAAAATACAAAGATATTTCCAGGAAGCTCTGACGTTAAATCAGACATGGTTCTCATAGCTTCTAATCTTAACTCATTAGAAATGGTAACATGTAATTGGTTTGTCGTGCTGAATTAAGACGGACCAAAGTAAATAGCCCGTTCAATGCCACAGATTTGCTTGTCAGATGCCTGATCTTAAATAGTTGGGCATGTCCACTAGGGAAGGGCGGTCTATGTATGAGCATGAGTTAGAATAGCGAGACAGCAGCATGGTCAATTGACGAAAGGTTTCTTTTTTTTCCTTTCCTTTTTTAGCTTTTTTTAGTTTGACAGATGAGAGAGGCAAGGTGACTTGGTAGTCACATCTAAGGAATTGGGAACAACCTCAATAGGGGAGCGTCTGAGCAGACTGGGTTTAGAAACCTCAATGTATTTCTTACTGGCCCCCAATATATATTATATTATATTATATTAGAGCAATAAGTACAGACAGAGTAAAATGGTATTTATAACAAAAAAGAGTTGTAACAAAAAAGATATATTCCCGTAAATCTGTAATACTGAAATATAATTATTAAAATAGTTAAAATATTTTATCGGCAATTTCTAATCAGAGCAAAAAAATATGCACTAAAAATATACATCGACAGACTAATGCTTTATATTAAAATAAAATTAAATTAAAGGCTAATTACCCAGCAACCAATCCATTTTACAGAGAGATGGTTGACAGGACTTAATATATACTGTTTCATGAACCTTAAACTGATAATCATATTTATATGATAATGTAGCTTGTGTATCTAGGCAGCAATCCTTCTTTCATGTACGTTTCATTCAATACGACAGACAAGGTGATTTTGTTTTTTTAGACAATTTCTCATGTGATCTTATATATTTTTTTTTTTCTTTTCGGATGATAAATTATATAAGAACTGTGCAATTGTTCTTTCTTTCTGAGCGCTTTCGGGTATATATTTAGCCTTTTTCAAGGTGGAAATATATTAACTGTTAACAAGAAATAGATTGTTGTAAATAAGTATTTATATAATGTTTTCATTTTCAAAACACGGTCAAGATATTGTGTCCATGTTCATAAAAATACACACACACACTCACACACACGCACCTACACATGCACACACACATATATATGAAGAATATAGTTTTAAGGTGTAATATATTTATGGGATAAAGTGCTCAGTATCAGAGATAGAGCGTATGTAAATATAAATATAAAAGTGAACATTTGAACATTGAAGTCAACACTCAGAGGCGACAGGCTGTTTCATGCTAGACTCAATGGTCAGGCCTGACGATTGCGTCTAGCATGAAACAGCCTGTCGCTGTTCACCTCTCTCTCTCTCTCTATATATATATATATATATCATTCAAATTAGAAAACAGACAACATTAAAGGTTCATTGATTATATTTTATTTCCCCAGGAAGGTGGTTTTTCCTGCTTCTTCAGATCACATTTCCAAGCATATATATATATATATATATATATATATATATATATATATATATATATATATGTGTGTGTGTGTGTGTGTGTGTGTGTGTGTGTGTGTGTGTGTGTGTGTGTGTGTGTGTGTGTGTGTGTATCTGTATAACAATTGGAAAAACAAAAAATCTTTCTTTTTAAATACTTTTGACAAATTTTCCATTAAATCGAGATAAATTTCAGTTGTTGTTATTGAGTCGTAGGCATTCCTGATGTGAAAAGTTTTATTAAGTTTATATTTTCTTTTTTGTGGATTTTGTAAGGTTTTCTTTTTGCGTTATACAACAAATAATTAAGATATTAGAAGAGTTTTAAAGTATCTCCAATTTACTTTTCTTCTTTTAAATATTCAAGGCAAAGTGCTCTGAAATAGAAATCTATAATTATACCAGATTCTTTTTTCCTGTTGTGCTGTGAATAGAAGTTTATGAGATCATTTTGTTGGGCGATTTTTGATAGACGTTTAATTTTAGTTCATTGTCAGTAGAATTTAATATGATATCAGAAAGGTATATCTATTATTTGTTCCTGTCTCCTATGTGAATTCAATTGTATGTCCGATATTAATTTATTTACAAGATCTGGTAATATGATTTTGTGGAGATATATTAATAAAACATCATCGATACACTGGAAATATCGTGTAATATTTTAGGAAGTACCACGTTCTTCAAATTCTAAGAAAAAACTTGCATCTCCAGCTTTAAGAGGCTATGCTATCGATCGTATTTTCGACGTATAAATATTATTATCGAAATTGAAATAACATTAGTTTTTAATTACTCGCAAATCATTATAATTTCTGCCTCAGTAGGAACAAGTTTTTTTTTATTATTTAATGCAATTTTTAGTTTTTATTTAATGAAACGAAAATAAACCAAGCCAAACCAAACTACTAAAGAGTATGTTGGTTTTGCTTGGTTTATTTTGTTTTACGGCATATTATATTATTTAATGCCGACAACATTTTTAGTGTAGATTCGTATGAATAGAATATGTATTCTTTGGTTTAGATTGGTTTGGTTTATTTTGTTTTACGGCATATCAACCTCAATGGGTTATTTAATGCCGACAACATTTTTAGGATAGATTCGTATGAATAGAATATGTATTCTTTGGTTTAGATCGGTTTGCTTTATTTTGTTTAACGGCATATCAACCTCAATGGGTTATTTAATGCCGACATTTTTAGGATAGATTCATATTAATAGAATATGTATTCTTTGGTTTAGATTGGTTTGGTTTATTTTTTTTTACGGCATATCAACCTAAATAAGTTATTTAATGCCGACAAATTTTTTTATTGCTGGTAATATTTGTTTTGTCAAAAATCTGGTTTTGGCAATATTTTTCCTTCAAAATTATATTGCTAGTAATAATTTTTGTTCAAAAAAGTATTGCTGGTAATAGTTAACTATTTGCCCATATCTGGGACCCTAAAAGGTGCTACCACTCCGGGTCAGAGTGGACCCAGGAACACCAGCAATTAAGAGGTAGTTCCACGCTCCTCAAAACCTCCTGATCAGAGGCCTTGCTGATGGACGTAGTTTATCGTCTTTTCCAGGACGCGGATGTAGTTTAATGTCTTACCCAGAGCGGTTTCTTCAGTAAATTTAAGCATTTGTTAATTGGTACGATATTCTGTAAGTATTTAATAATTAACTACCCACCAATTTATCTTTCCTGTGTCAACGGCCAATTGTTTCAAGAAGTTCCGTTAAATATTTTTTGCTATAGTTTTTGCTCGTCGCACAAAAATAGAAAGAGACTTACGACAACGATGCGTCTTCTCACCGGATTTATTTAATCTTTATAATGAAGCAATTATAAGAGGACTATCAATATTCCCAGGATTTTCACACCACTGATGTGAATTTATGTGAGACGAAAGCTTCGTCAAAACATGATTTTTTTTTCCTATTTATGCATTAACCACAGTCACATTGACGAAATATTATTTCCATACTAGAAGATGATCAATAAATGTAATAGACATAAAATGTCTATTCTTTTTAAAGACAAGTTTACATGAACAATCGCTGCCGAGATATAGTGAATATTAATTCTGTACCTTACGGCCACATCACGTTGAAACACCTATTCCCGTACGATCACCAAAGTTAAGCAAAGTCGAACCTGGCTATTATATAGATGGATGACCGTTGGGAATACTAAATGCTATAACCTTGAATATCCGGATGAGGTAATAGATAGTGTTCCATTCGAGTTCTTTACATTCACTTACGCGCAAATAGGTTTCAGAAGTGTATGAATCCACCTATTCTCCTCCCAGCTATGGGTTAATTAGTAAGATTTCATTATTATCTCTCCCAAAACATTATTGCAATCTAAAAATATTTTCTGACTTTAAATAACCTGCAAAGTGTTGATAAGCTGTAAAAAAGGAATCAGTCTAGATAACATTTTTTCCAATTCTCAGTTCCTGTTTAATACTTGCATTGATGCAATATTAAAGCATTGTTGCCTGGCTGTGTTGGCCAGTTTTGGGGATAATTAGGAAATGACAAATAAATGTCTATAAAAACGCTGACGATTATATCCCATGGGCGTATTCACACACACACACACACACACACACATATATATATATATATATATATATATATATACCCTTGGGAAAGGTATGAATCCTCTTCATCTCCCTCCAGCTATGGGTAAAATAGCAGGACAGACTGGGTTCTATAGCCTTGGATGGCAACTGGTCTAGGAGAAGGACAACTCTGAATTCAAAACCTGCGGAGGGTCGTTTGGGAACCTTGTGGCATTCGGTGCACCAGATTTCTGTATTCGTCCCTCCAAAAAGTGTGGCTGGTCCTGCACGAGGCCTTCACCACTATCATCAAATCTCATGTGCCGATGTCGGGATGTCGGTTTCCTGGAAACTTATCGGCCTGACCCTCATACGTCGAACTCGACGGGAGAGTCGATTATTATATATATATATATATATATATATATATATATATACCCAAGCATAGGATTGGTGTATACGGAATAAATTCCAATAACCAACAATTACTATTCTTAAAAGAGTGCTCAATACAGAGTAGAGCGAATATGATTATTTATTCGAAAATTATAACATAAATATGTTATAAAATCACTACAAATTTTGTTTCAACACCTCTGGTGTCTTATCAAGTGATGATGTTGAATGTAGAATAAAGGGTTTTAAAATGCTCAAATCAATTAAACACCCCTCGCAAGGGGAAACGCTGTTACATGAGCTGGAATGACCAGTTAAAATACAAGTATACGAGAATTCAAAAAACTTGACAACGTACTAAGATAATAATAACTATTTAATGCCTTAATGTTGGGGGTTAGAGACTAAAATAGAATTTATTCTAACTAATAACTATTAAATTATACGATAAAATTTGAAATTAAAAATTAAAATTACCGATTTAAAAAATTAATCTCTATTAAGTTTAAAATTATAAAATTACTGAGGAAAAAAGAAAAATAAATATGTTATTCTATTTATTTTGTTTTTAATGAAATTAAGTTGGAATAAACGTTATTATCAAATGTTTTTCAGAGCTTTATGACAACATAGATACATTTGAATTCTAAATATAGGTAGCGGAGGATGGCATCTTGCAAAAAGACGATACATACACTATATATATATATATATATATATATATATATATATATATATATATATATATATATATATGAATACGCCCACTCCACCAGCTATAGGTACATAGCAGGACAGACAGGGTTCTATAGCCTTGGATAGCAACTGGTCTACCGCAGAAAGAAACGACAACCTACTGCGGAAAAATTCTGCCTCTTCAGTCATGTAACGAAAGATATATGATCGCCTAAGCTTGTATCACGCATGCCACATAACTGATCTTCCCAGCTATGGCTAAATTGCAGGACAGACTGGGTTGTATAGACTTGAACGGCAACTGGTCTACCGCAGAAAGAAATGGCAACCTACTGCGGGAAAATCTACCTCGTCAGTCATGTACCGAAAGATACATGATCGCCTAAGCGTGTATCACGCATGGCATTTAAAAAAGAAAAGAAAAGTGAATTAAATAACAAACAGTTGGAAAGGGAATATTTCAGCACCAAGCGTTTCACATGTATGTTTTTTTTTAATTATATGCTGATATTTAAATGTTTCTATAGTATCCCTGACGTACTTCCATACATACGCTGCATTTCACTGATAGTAATGCGCTGTTCAAAGATCAAACAATGAAACCATCAACTGCTTACAGATACAGAAGGCAATTTAAGCTGTAAATTGAGAGCATCATTTCGAAAGGACAGTAAATATATTTAGGCTTTCAATGCCTTGATCAGTGAGGGAACAGAGTGAGCAATTACGGGTGTCTGGTTAATACCGTCACGAGCCCAGATATTATCACTACATCTTCCCAAATGACCCGAAGACAATGATAAAAGGTGATGTAGATTACCAAATAAGCCTGTTACGTGCAAATAAACACGAGGTAGATTGGTTAGGATCGAAATGAAGCGGTTAGAAAGATATTTGATAGCATTTGAAAGAATTTACAGAAAGAAACGGTTTACATAATAACCATTAACGATAGCCCATTTGTTAGGATATTCCAGGTAGGGGTGACGTAATCAAAACGCATCGATTGAAAAAAGTCAGTCATAAGAAAGATGCATAATATTACGAAGCATTGCAACAGCCTACCGACAATAGTGAAGATTTGGCAACTTGCACATAAACGCACAGACACACATATACACACACACACATATACACACACACATATATATATATATATATATATATATATATATATATAAGTAAACATTGAAGTCAACACTCAGAGGCAAGAGGCTATTTCATGCGAGACGCAATCTTCAGGCCGCGAATGCTGGATTTTTCCTCGCCGATTTATATATATGGGTCAGTGATGCATTGTGGGTAATCTATTCTGGCGGTTATTTTTGCGGGAGTTGTTTGTTTATTTATTTATTTGTTTGGGTTAGTTTATTTTACATGTTTTTCATCTTCATTTTGTATAATATATTCTTTTCGTTTTTTAATGTTTTACTAAACATTCGCGGCCTGACGATTGCGTCCAGCATGAAACAGCCGGTCGCCTCTGAGTGTTGACTTTAGTGTTTATATTTATATTTACATACGCTCTATCTCTGATATTTAGCAATTTATCCAATAAATATAGCACAACTTAAAATATTCTCTTCTTCTCCCCCCAGCTATGGATAAATAGCAGAATAGACTGGGTTTTATAGGACAAATCTGAATTCTACACTTGTGGATGGTCGTTAGGGGACCTCATGTTACGTAGTGCACCAGGTCTCTCTATTCGGCTCTTCATAAGTCGGGTTGGTTCTACACAAAGCCTTTACCACCATAATCAAATCATATGTGCTGGTGTCTGTGATTTCGGTTCCTAGGAACTGAGCTGCTTAACTCTCATAAGTCGAATACGACCACCATATATATATATATATATATATATATATATATATATATATATATATATGTGTGTGTGTGTGTGTGTGTGTGTGTGTGTGTGTGTGTGTGTGTGCGTGTAAACAAGATAGATTCCAATGTTGGCAGTTCTTTTATAGAAGTCTTAACAATCAATCCTGTGATTCATATAAACTGAAATATTTGAATCCAGTTGAAGAATGAAGCAATAAATAAATAAATGTTCTCAGACATTTCCAAAACTGACGATGACCGGAGAATATATTGGTACATTCGTTAAAAACTACGAAGAGAAAAAAATCTGTCCGAACATATCGAATTAACAAAAAAAAACAACAGCGACAGCGTCATGGACATACAAAAGATGATATGAAACAGTAACGGATAGATATGAATAGAAAGCTTCTTTATGAAGAGACTGAGATAGATAGATAGATAGATAGATAGATAGATAGATAGATAGATAGATAGATAGATAGATAGATAGATAGATTCAGGCTGATGATAGATAGATAGATAGATAGATAGATAGATAGATAGATAGATACGAACATACCGTGATAGATAGATAGATAGATAGATAGATAGATAGATAGATAGATAGATAGATAGGAACATACCGTGATAGATAGATAGATAGATAGATAGATAGATAGATAGATAGATAGATAGATAGATACGAAGATAGGAACATAGATAGATAGATAGATAGATAGGAACATACCGTGATAGATAGATAGATAGGAACATACCGTGATAGATAGATAGATAGATAGATAGATAGATAGATAGATAGATAGATAGATAGATAGACAGATAGATAGATAGGAACATACCGTGATAGATAGATAGATAGATAGATAGATACGAACAAACCCTGATAGATAGATAGATAGATAGATACGAAGAAACTGAGATAGATATGAACAGACTGTGATGCACAAATAGATACATATGAATTTAGATAGATAGATAGATAGATAGATAGATATGAACATATTGAGATAGATAGATAGATATGAACATATTGAGATAGATAGAGATAGATAGATAGATAGATAGATAGATAGATAGATGTTGAAGTAACAGACGTAGATTCAACATATATATTTAATATGTTGAATTTCGCGTCCCAATAGATGCCTTTTATGTGGCATGTATCTGTTGCAGAGACTTAAACCCTCCACAAGAGGGGGCTAGATACGAGCAACCTTGGCTATAAAAACTCCCTTTTGTCTCTAGCGTAATCCGGATATGTGTTTGCCTTTTTGTGCACAATTCATTGTGATTTTTACCCTTTAATATTCATATTCTACATTGAATAGCAGCGCAAAGGCTGAAATTTCATTAAACCAAATAATCTAATCAAATTGGCGGGATCCATTTCGTAAATTCAGGGCAAATAGAGAAAGCTGATTTATTACATAAGAGTTTTGGGGATTTTTTTCAGTGAGGAGAGGAGGTGTACTAGACAGAGGTTTTTTTAAAATCTGGATAAATAAATCTACCCAATAAAGAGAATGTGATAAATTGCAACCTGGAACCAAGTAAGCGTTCTGGGAATGAAAAAGCCGGAATTGAACTTTTAAAATCAATAGAAAGAAGAAACAGTTTGAAAAATGAAGGATAAACCAAGAAAACAAATGAAATGTTCTTCATAAAAGCGTATCTTTACAAACAAACGTAATCGTACGCGTGCAAAGAGGAAGAATATAAAACTGTCAAATAAGATAGAGAAGAAGTCCAGAAGACAATCAAACGATGCGAATTTAATCGAATTAATCGAGAAACTTCAAGGGGCAAAAGCCATAGCCGAAGTAAACGCGGAGAAAAGATCGTTCATATCAACGCTTGCTTAGGCAGATAGAAAGATAAAAGAAGCAGCAGTCGGACGGAGATAACTGATATCGAACGATGATAAATAAGAAAGAAAATAAATAAAAAAAAGAACACAAGGCGAAAAAGAACTTGGGAGAGAAGGAAAAAAAAAACGAAGATCATTTCTAACAAAAAAAATTATCAGAAGCGAGACAGAGAAAGACATTTAAAAATGTAAACATTCCATAGCAAGACTGTGCTAAGATTGAGTGTTTTGTATCGAGCGATATTTAAGCAAGATCGTCCCTAAAAGAAAAAAAATGAGTTCGTTCTTAGCTGTATTCCCTTGAAAGGAAGCGAAGGGCGATTATCTCCCCTTCGTTAAGACGAAATCCCGAGGGTCACGTGACGGCCATAATGATGTGAATTCGTGCTGTGACAAAAGCGGAGTTGCTATTTAAATCGCGTAGAGACAAGACAGCTGTTGATGATAGACTGCTAAGGCGCTAGACGACATCGTAAGTCCACAGCAGTAAGGAGAAATTCCTCAAAGTTCTTAGAGCATACCACAGAACTGGCTGTTTTCCATTCGGAAAATATTACAAGTAAGACTCTCTCGCTTCTTGCCTTTCTATTCTACTTGTTCTATTCAAATGTTACAATTATGTGACAAATTAGAGACAAGTATTTATACATTTGTATATAATCTCTTGCGTGGCGTAGTAGTATATACATAAATAACTAGAGAATAATGCATGTTCGTCATTCCTTTCTTTCGGCTATTCTGCTCCGTCTGCGTATTGAGTTTATAATAATGCCTACAATGGGGAAATGGAGACTTGGAATATTCTTTCTTAGTTTATACCCACGTTATTCTATTATTGTGGCCTAAATATATCTGAACAAATATCTAGGAGTTCTCACCGCGAAGTCGTACTTTGAATGTTCTATAGGCACTCGCTGCCATTTTTATTATGACTTTGTGTCAGACAAAGATTAAGAGGTCCTGGGAGTCAAGTATTAAACAATCCTACTCGCCTATCATTATTCTGGATGGCTTACTAAAATATCTTATGCCATTCATCCAAAACTTCTTCAACTGTATAAGAAGCTTTTTGCGGGATGTACACAGAGTGAAATATATCAGAAAGCAAAATTAAGTAAGATGAAGGTTATGTGTGCTTATAGCTTCCGTATCCCACAAAATATTGGTTATACAAACAATTTAAGAACAAATTACATGGCAAGAAACTACTAAATACTGTTGTTAAAGATTTAACATTAAATAAATTTTTATATCAACAATAAAATATACATGTAACGACAATTACAATGTTTGCTGTTGTGATAATTAAGACAATGTTATAAGGAATATTTGTGCAGGAATGTTAAGAAATGTTGGTACTTTTTGGTTGTTAAGAAATTTAAAATGATTTGGTTTCTGCAAAGAAAAGAAATTATATGTGTTCGTTCATTTATCAATGTGTGTACGTGTGTAATTTACAAGTAAGAATAAATGTTATCAAGAGTTGCTTCCCTTTGTCTGTGTAGGCTAAGTTGGTGAAATATACAATTACTTTTTAGTTGTAAAATTGTTTTATTTTTCAAGTCAACTGTAGTTGTTGGTTAACACGCGGACAATGGTTGATGAATGTCTGTTGAGTTTGTTGCGATATTAATGTGGTGTGTGAGTCAGTGAATTGTCACGCGTGGAGTTTGGTAGCACCTCGTTGAACTCCGGTGGCTGACTGTCTGAATTGAGTCAGCTGCGGTAAATTTATAGATTTTCTGTGTAGCGAAATCGTCGCAAAAGAGATTGGCGGGAAATTATGCTACACTTTGGTGCTTATTAACCAATAAAAAGATTGGATTTGCAAAAACGAGATGATGATTGGTTAAAGGCTTTTTAGAGAAGAATACTTTTTTCTGAAGTGGGTTAAAGGCTAATGTGGAAGATTTCACAAGCTCTTATACTCATTGTTACTTTTGTCAGTAGCATTAAATAAATAACAGCAACAGAGGCTCATTGTCGTTTTTGAGTCCGTTAAATGTTGTATTAATTTAGCGTGCTGTGTCATGGATTAATGATTAGCAGCCGTGAAAGCCATAAGTACGAGTTGTCTGTATATTATCCTTATGTCAAGCTAAGCGTTGTGTAGTAAATAACTACATGCTGGGCATGAAAAATGTTTATCTGAAAAAGCGAAGCGTTATCAATATGGTAAAATCCGATACTTGCAACGCAGAGGAATCGTGTGTGCACTTGGATATTTAAGAAAAGAAGATAAAGAGATCAAAGGGAAAAAAAACAATAGCCAAGAAATCGATATCATTCAAAACATATTATAGAAATGTAACTGTCTATCTCATGTTGTTCACATCTGTGTACGTATCTAGTGAGAAAGCTTTACCTGTTTCTAGCCATTTCTCTTTATATATTCATGTATCACAATATGTTTATAGCGTTCTATTCATAGTTTTCTTAGCCTTTTTCTATCTCAGTAGGTTCATATCTATCTATCTATCTATCTATTATAGTCCGTTTATTACCTATCTATTTATCTATCTATATAAGTCTGTTACTATCTATTTATCCTGTTCAATATGTTTATAACCTTGTTAGCTCAATCTGTTCATACCTGTATCTACCACTGTCCGTTCGTATCTATCTATCTCAGCCTGTTTGTATCTTTCTATCTATCTATCTACCACAGTTTGTTCGTATCTATCTATCTAAATATCACAGCCTGTTTCTTTCTATCTATCTATCTATCACAGCCAGTTTCTTTCTATCTATCTATCTATCTATCTCAGCCTGTTCATATCTATCTATCTATCAATCACAGTCTGTTCGTATGTATGTATGTATGTATGTATGTATGTATGTATCTATCTATCTATCTATCACAGCCTGTTTCTTTCTATCTATCTGTCACAGTCTGTTCGTATGTATGCATCTATCTATCTATCTATCTATCTATCTATCTATCTATCTATCACAGTCTGTTCGTATGTATGCATCTATCTATCTATCTATCTATCTATCTATCTATCACAGCCTGTTTCTTTCTATCTATCTATCTGTCACAGTCTGTTCGTATGTATGCATCTATCTATCTATCTATCTATCTATCTATCTATCTATCTATCTATCCATCACAGCCTGTTTCTTTCTATCTATCTATCTGTCACAGTCTGTTCGTATGTATCTATCTATCTATCTATCCCAGTCTCTTCATAATGAAGCTCTCTATTCATATCTGTCCGTTAATGTTTGATATCATTCTTTCTATGTTCATGCATTTGTTACTGTTTTTTTTTTCTTAATTCGGTATGCTCGGATGGATTTTTCCATCTTCGTTGTTTTTAATGTTTGTACCAACATATTCTCCGACCATCGTCAGTTTTATGCTTCATCCCATCTTTGGAAATGTCTGAGAACCTTTTATTTATTTATTTATTGCTTCATTCTTGGTATCAGCTGAACTCAAATATTCCAGTTTAAATGAATCACAGGATTGATTGTTAAGACTTCATATTCTGAGTAAAACTGGCAACACTGGAATCTGTCTTGTTTTTACTCCCGTCGCAGTAAGCATTAACGATGCCACGTGTTTAAATTTGACAACTCTTATATGAAGCAGGGATTAATTACTAAAAAATGGCTGAGTTCTTTGAATGTACTGTTAAAATACCAGTGTTCTATTGGATGCGTGATGTTCTCGTTTAAAGAATAGGCTAAGAAAAAACTTGTTGTTGAGTAACTGCCAAAAATATATATTTTCAGCTTCTTTTTATTGTTACATAATGCCAGATGCAAAAATTAACCGGGTTAGGGTTTGATGCATTGCTAATCGTCAAATAAATAAAAGGACTTATTTTGAAATACAAGAGAGAGACATAAATGTAAAAGATGTTGATTATAATGTAGTGAGTATGTGGTGATAAAGAAAGAAAGAAAACAGGAAAATGGATGAATAGTAAAAGCAGATTGGAATATGGTAAGATAACAGTAAATAAAAGAACGAAAGAAAGAAAGAAAGAAGAGAAATAAAGAAAGAAAGAAACAAACAAACAAACAAGGGAAAATGAATGAATAGTAAAAACAAATTGGAATATGGTAAGATAACTGTAAATAAGCAAAAGAAAGAAAGAAAGATGAATATATAGTACAAGCAAATTGGAATGTGGTAAGTAAACTGTAAATAAGCTAAAGAAAGAAAGGAAAGATATACACAAATCAAAAAAGAAAAATGGAAAGAGAGAAATAAGAAAGCAGAAGAGAGACAAAACTGATTCACATAACCGGAAATAAAAGAAAGAAAATGTCAAAGAAAGAAATGAACTGAGAAAGAAAGAAGACATTTGCAATGTGAAAGCAAGTAAGGACAAAGATAGAACTGAAAAGAAATAGGGAATAGAGAATGAAGAGAAAGAAAGAAGTAATGAAGAGAAATAATAAAAGAAAGAAAGGGAACAAAACGAAGATAGAAAGAACTAATGAAGAAAAAAATAACCAAAAAAATGAAAAAGAAAAGAATGAATATAAAGAAAAGAAAGAAGAGATAAAATAAAAATGAAAGGCAAAATTAAAAAGACATTAAAAACGCAATATAATATAAAAAAAAAATGTCAACGAACGAGTTAAACTAGAAATGCAAAGGAAAAGAAAGACGAAAATTAATTAAAACAACATGAAAAGAATTGTTGATACCAAACCACTTAAATAGTAATAAAAAAATAATTCTTTAAAAAAAGAAATATTTTCGCGCGTTTCTAAATAAATAACCGAAAACAAAAAACGAAAAAAATGCGTAGGAAGGCTTTTTTTAAGTAAGAAACTAAAACCTGAAAATTGTCGGATGTTGATGGATATGTGAATGAAGACTGTTTAGTACTCAGATATGACCTTCTGCCACTTTTGTTTGGCTGAGGACCAAGGTTTCTCAAATTCTTTCATTTGTTCGATAATTGTAGTATTCAATATCGTGAGCCAAGCTGGACTTGACCTGATTGACATATCGACTGCTGTTCCGGATGTGTTACGAATTGTTTTGTTATCTGACCTAGGACAGAAAGAGTTATCTACCTTTAGTTTTATGAAGATCAACGTGTGACTATCGAAAGTTGTTAGTTACAGGATCAACTTAACACATTCAGAGGAACCAAGTTGAGCTCATTTTACGCTGAAGACATTTTATTGCAATGTCCTCCACATTTATAAGTCTTACGGCCATATCACGTTGAAACACGCGTTCTCTTACGACAATTGAAGTTAAGCAACATCGAGCCTGCTCAATACGTAGACGGGTGATAGCTTGGAAATATCGGGTGCTATAAGTTTGGATGTGTGGTGGTGTAATCGATAACGGCTCGGAATTGTAAATAGAAGAGCAGAGTTCAAATTACACTCGGGTTCGTTATATTCACTTACACACAAGTACTCTTTGGAAAAGTATGAATCCATCTGTTCTCCCCAACTATGGATTAAATAATATGATTTGTATCAGTAAATTATTATTATATCTAAAAAATTCTTACAACAATTTCTGGCTTGAAATAACTTGGAAAAGGTTGATAAGCCGTAAAAACAAATCAGTAAATCGACATTTATAAAATCTGGGGATTCAAAAAAAATAACGGGTGCACATGTAAACGGTTTAATATTTGAGAAAATATTTTTTTGAAAACAAACTATTATACTTTTACTGCATTTGATTTTCCGGATTGCATGCAAATTTATTTTAAAGAGAAACTTTGTAATGGATGTGGTAAGTAAGTCAGGCATTGTCTATAAATATCTTTTAAAATTATATCAATACATAGACAATTATAAAACAGTGAATTTAATAGACCACTATATATATATACATATATATATATATATATATGAGGAAATATAGTCTTAAGGTGTGCTATATTTATGGGATAAAGTGCTCGATATCAGAGATAGAGCGTGTGTAAATATAAAAGTGAATATAGAAGTCAACACTTAGAGGCGACAGACTGTTTCATGCTATATGCAATCGTCAGGCCACGTGTGCTGTTATTTTTCTCGGCTTCATCCAAGTAAATAAATAAACTAACCAATCCCGATAAAGTTACCGATAGAAAAAAACAAATAAAGATAATCAACCCAAATAAACACAAATTAAAAACTGTTTCTGCCAAAATAATAGTTAGAATAAAACTACAACAACCAACCCCCAAACGGAACAAATAGCTTTAATTAAATTCTCAAAACAAAACTATTAAATAAGTGATATAAACAATTTTTTTTAAATAAACGACTTCCGGTAAAATAACCGCCATAATAGACTACCCACAATGCACCACTGACCCGTATATGTATAAATAGCCGAGAAAAATAACAGCACACGTGGCCTGACGATTGCATATAGCATGAAACAGTCCGTCGCCTCTAAGTGTTGACTTCTATGTTTTCCTTTTTTTCCCGTTTAACTTAGCTAGGGTATGTAAGCTCATTGGTCCCTTTTATTTCTGTCCCTATTTTTTACTTTTGTTTAATTCCCCATCCCCTCCCTCGTTAGGTGGTTAGTGATGTCGGTTCTCTGGTGGATGCGGGACGCCTTTCGTTTCGGGTGTGTGTTTTCGTTTTTGTTGTTGTGTATGAATGAGTGAGTGGTTGTGTGAATGCTTGATGGTTTGAATGTGTAATCATTTTCTTAGTCCCGCATCGATTTCGTCTGGTTAACTGACATTTCTGCCACATTCATAGTTTGTGGGGGGTTTTATTACTAACTCAGTTTTGTTTAGTTTTATTGTATATAATTATTTCATTCTGTAAATACGCATTTGGGGATTTTTTAAAAGTTGTTATTTTTATGACCCTCCCCCCATGAACAATATTTGTATATATGGGGACTAGTTAGGACATCATAGAGAAACTGAGGTATTATGGTGGACGTAGTAAGAATGGTAGGAGTGAATGTGATGTTTTGGTGATTGGATTATTGTTGGCATGTTTGGGTCAGTGTCTGCGACTAGCTAAGTTTAGATTTAAGACAGATGAAGACCGTCATTCCCCATCCCCCTTTTCGGCCTTGTGCCAAATTTTGTATTTTAATACAAATAAATATTGTGTTGACTTCTATGTTCACTTTTATATATATATATTTATATATATATATATATATATATATATATATCGTCCCTAGTCACAGTAAACTGGATATCTATTGGGTGGATACTTTCAGTATTGAGTATCAACTGACTAATGACTACATTAATTACTTTAGCGTAAAATGGACCGTGGTCTATTTTTTGCCTTGGCCGTTTTCTACATTATTGCCTCAAGTATAAACTATACTTATGTCGACATTTCTCTGCTGTAAACCAAAGCTATATGTATCTTTTTTTACGCTAGTGCAAGTGAACCGATGTCTACTTTTTTTGATCTAGTTTAAACCAGTTCGTTTGGTGGTGTTAAGGGAATTCAAAAGTTATCTGTATTGTCCATCACCCCAGGCGCTTCCGGTCACTTCTTCAGTCATTTTAAAAGGGTTTGTTTTTCAGTATTGCTAATTTCTTTTTTATGTTTAAGATGTAGACTTAAAAACAAAGTTATTAAAACTTTAAAACTTTTAAGTCTTAAAAACACCAATACCTTGAAAATCGCTGAAAGTAGCCGAAAGATGTAGACTTAAAAGCAAAAATTTTAAAAACTTTTAAGACTTAACTCCCCTTAACTTTGAAAATGGCTAAAAAAAAGTGTTTGAAAATGTTTGAGTCAATACAGACAATTTTTACCCTCCTTTACCTTCTCAAAACGGGAAATTGAACGAATGTTGTAAAAAAAAAAAGTCATCAAATTTTATTCAACGAAAAATATTTAAAAGAAAATTTGCTTCCCAAATATACATTATTTTAAAGTCTAGTGTACACTATATCTATGTCAAGGTTTCTGAACTCTATCAAAAGCCAAACCTATGTCTGTCTTTTCAACTCTTAGCGTAAACGAGGCTGTGTTTGAATGTGTCAAAAATACTCTTGCGTAAACCAAACCTATGTCAACATCTCTGATTCTAGCGGAAACGGGACTCTATTTAAATATGTCTGACTTTTTTTTACTCGGGCGTAAACCTGACCAAGGCTTAGCTGTCGACTAGTTCATTTTGATTTTTCCTTTAGACTCATATTCGAGAATAAATAACCCAAGTGAATCAATCTAACATTAAAATTAATATAACGCCAGAAATATAAAAAAAACGAAATTATTGACATATTGTTCAGTTTAACGATCAAAGGCATAGAAAAGGATTCACGCCGATGCAAGCGAACATAAAATGGCGAATATACGCTAATCTTTTTACAAAATTTCAACAAAAGAGCTATAAGCTTATTTCAGCAAAGGATTGAGAGATCACTGATAAATGCTAGCGCTATAAAAAAAAAACTGAATGCCTTTAGGATATATTTTATAAAGAGGCTGGATAATCAGAAACACATTTTTCACTTCTTTAAAACAAACAAAAAAAAAATGTCTTTCCATTTACGCTGTCAGTCATCTTCTTCCTTGCCCAAACATTTGTCCTTTTAGTTCTCGCTTTCATTTCTGTCATTTGCTCAGCCCTCCAACTTGTTTTTGTGAATCTGTCGTAATCCCCTTCTCTATGTTTGAATCACTCAGTCCCCGAAGGGCTTTATCAAAAGAAATGTGAGGATTTTATTTTGCAATGAGTATTTAGAACCAGAAAAAAAAATAAATGATTTTAGTTCTTCAGAATTTTTCATAAAAAATAAATATATATTACCGATATTTTCAAGTTATCTAGATTTTTATACACACACACACACACACACACATATATATATATTGACGTAAACTTTTGAACAATATATATGTATTTAATACATTTTCTATTTATATGTTATTTTAATGGATGCAATTTATTCAAGTAAATGTTCTGCTTTTAATTAAACATTATTAATTACATTTACCGACCTGAATGATCGAGAAATTTCGTAGAAAATATGCGTTCTCCGACAGGAATCGAACCTGTATTCCTATATAGTCTTTTGACCTATACCATTTAGCTACAGAGAAGCGTCAGGTCAGATCAAATGATGGTTTCAGTATTGGAATACAGGTTCGATTCCTGTCGGAAAACGAATATTTTCTCCGAAATTTCTCGATTATTCTGGCCGGTAAATGTAATTAATAATGTTTAATTAAAAGCAGAACATTTACTTAAATATATTGTATCTATAAAACTAATGTAAAAAAGATTAGAAAGAAGTAAATCTATATTTTTCAAGGTTTTATTGAAATTTTATTTAAGTTTCCACATATCCTCCACGGAGCCTGTTTCTTTAAATTTTTTCATCCATTTAGCAATAGTGTTCCTATGAGGTGGTTCTTTATTGTATTCAATTCTAAACTTTCTTTGTACAGCAATAGTAGATTTCAGTTCAGCCAACCAAAGAATACAGTTTACTTTTTCCTCAGTTGAAACCACGGATCAAATTGATTCTGGAAAAAGAAAATAATTTTTTACTTACCTAAAAATTGTTGAAAATTTCGTGGTAAAGAATTATTCAATAACTATAATTAAAACTAGGTACATTAAACTTTGTAACATTTTTTACAGATTATTTCTATCGCAAATACAAATAAAGTTATAAATTTTTAAAAGTGCACACGAACTTTATGGACACCCTGTATATATATATATATATATATATATGCACAGACACAGAGTTCCATTCCTATAATACAATACAATGGGTAATACGATTTTTCAGTTCACGGAAAACATTTGCCAACTGATTTACAGTAATGCCTGAAATCACATTAGTTATTTTAGCTATACTTAAAACTAGGTACATTAAACTTTATAACATTTTTACAGATTATTTCTATCGCGAATACAGATAAAGTTATAATTTTTTAAAAGTGCACACGAACTTTATGGACGCCCTGTATATATATATATATATAGAGAGAGAGAGAGAGAAAAAAAAAAGGAAAGAGAGAGAGAGAAATAGAATTAACGCAAATAAAATTTGTCACTTACCTGATAGATGTTATATTCAACACTTTAACTCCGGAGTTTCGTGGATGAACTATTTCGTAATTTTTTTTCCCCCACCCCCACCTCGTCAGGATGGTTTAGCAATTTCTCATTTTTCTTTATTTTTATACTAAGTTTGACGTAATTAATTTATGCGTGAATTGGGATGCTACTGTGTATGTTTATGTGTAGTACCTGTGTTTGTGTGTTCCTGTGTATGTGTATACGTGCGCGCGTGCGTATGCGTTCAATGTTGTGGTCGTTTCTCGTTTTAAGTTCTGTGTTCCGGCAGTAATCCTGCTTTAATACATATTTCATTAAGCAGAAATGAAAAGCCAATTTTGTCATTTGTTTTATTATAGATTCTTGCATGCGAACAAGTATGTTCTTCAGAGTCTGTCTATATTTCTGAGATTAGGTATTATGTACAGTATTTACATTAGTCGGACTATTGTCCTCATCTTTGTCGCCAAATATGGCGACAAAGATGAGGACAATAGTCGGACTAATGTAAATACTGTAAGTATGTTCTTTTCTGAACTTAACAAGTTTAGAAACTGTCCAAATATTTGTTGATCCCCGCTATCTCCTGCTAACCTAATAGCAATTTTCAAACACTTAGTTATACTGCTATAATAAATGCTGTTGTAGACAACAAATGAAAGAAGGATGGACAAAGTTCGGTTTGTGGGTGCATGCAGACCCCACTTAATAATTTGCAATTAAGCTTTTTTGAGAGCATAAATAAATTGTCAGTACAATGTAAAATGACGTGAGAATCTATAGAGCGAAACACATGACATGATTTCCACGTTTCAATTTACGAGTAAACGTCTCACGAGATTTAGCGAGAATTTCTTATTATCATAAAAGATTTTTCTCGGTTGTACAAATCTTATTAATGCTAATAAATGTATTAAATATTAAATTATTATGTTTCTGCAATCTGTTCAAAAATACGTAAAAATCATATAAATATACAAATAACATATATTTGATTGCGGAATAATTCATGAGCGTTTTTTCTTTCAAATATATTTAAAACAAAACCTACGACAAATTAATCAATAATGCAATCTCCGTTGTAGTGTCCGTCCTGGGTATGACGATAAACTACATCTGCGTCCTGGGTAAGACGAGGAACTGCATCCAACAACAAGGCCTCTGATCAGGAGGTTTTGAGGAGCATGGAACCTCCTCTTAATTGCTGGTGTTCCCAGGTCCACCCTGACCCGGGGTGGTAGCACTTGTTAGGGTTCCAGCCATGGGCAAATAGTTAACCCCCAAACTGGGGTCAGAACATTATGAAAGTGTAAAAATAGGTTTTAATACCAGAAATGCTTTTATAAAACAAATTACCAGCAATACATTTTTGAAGAAAAAAAATATTAACAAAAATAGATTTTTACAGGAAAAAATATTACCAGCAACAAAAATGTTGTCAGCATTAAATAACCCATTGAGATTGATATGCCGTAAAACAAAATAAACCAAACCGTTGTTGTGTACGACTTCCTCCCATTGTTCAATAAGCTTTTCAATGTCTCGGCGATAGAAATCTTCCGGTGTTGACTCACAGAATTCGTCCAATGAAGCCCTCAATTCTACGTCATTATTGGAAGATACACCGCAAAAAGCGTTCGAAAAATATGAAAAATCTGACGGCGCCAATTCTAGAGACTGTGGAGAATGAGGTAGCACTTCCCATTCAAGTTCTTAAATCGCCGCTTTAGCCATATTGCCGATGTGAGGACGGGCGTTGTCGTGCTGCAGAAGAACGCCATTTTGCCGAATCGGTCTTTTTTTACTGAATTGCTTCTTTAAAACGCATCCCAGAAAAATATTAGCCCTTCTTTGATTTTTGCATCTAGAATTCGTAGCTCGGAACTTGGTCTCTTAAATGGTACTTCAATTTTAGTATCATTTAAAGAAAGAAACATGAACATTCGCGAAATAAATTATAATTCCTGACAAATGCTACAGAATACGGTTGTCGAAACGTAATGCGAAAAGTAGCCAAAATCGGAATCTGATTCCAAATAACCATCTACCATATCACTTTTTAGACGCTGCTCTTTGACAGCAGCCTGGTCTTGAGCAAATTAGCTTGCGTCTCCCAGTAATGTAACTTGCGATGAGGAAATCAATTGGTGATTCCACACTGACTAATCCATCTGCGCTGAAATGTTTTAGTAAGATACGCATACTTCCTTCATCTTGTGGAAAATAGTGTTTTTCCTCTCCATCAGGCAGACATAGAATCACTGGCATAATTGGTCCGCGATAGTGAAGCGGTATGAAGTTGATTTGATTTATACTTTACTGTCTATTTGCTATAACTATTTTTGGTAGTGTTTTGGTTAGCACTTTCTAAGGAATGCTCTCTCTCTCCCTCTCCCTCTCCCCTCTCTCTCTCTCTCTCTCTCTCTCTCTCTCTCTCTCTCTCGCAATACATGTGTATATGTATTTACCAGCTATTCCTATAGTAACATGTTGAGTTAGCCGAGTGTATATAAATGTCCATATCAATAAAAACCGATATGGAGCGGTGATGAATGGGGACATTAAAGTGTACGAAACAGGCAGTCGTGGCTGTGTACACGCATGACGAATTATTATATATATATATATATATATATATATATATATATATATATAGAGAGAGAGAGAGAGAGAGAATATTTAGACAGCAATCCTTCATTTATATATAATAAAAAAAGGCTCAAACACTATTTTTTATTATATTCTTACTTCGTTCTGGACATTGAGTTCCACCTGGATTCTATCCTCTTGGGAAATATATATATATATATATATATATATATATATATATATATATATAGTATCAGACTGTCCTTTTACAAATTTTATTTATCAATCCGACATATTTTTATGACTTTAAACGGTATTTTAAGTGGATACTCATATTTAAGTATACGCCCCATTTATTTATTAATCAGTGTAATTATTTATATTCGTCTACCTGCCGAAATATTTGTGCAATCTTATTATAAAAAAATATGCGATCTCCGGCAGGATTCGAACTTGCGTTCCTCTGGATCTAGTGTTCCCTCTGTTGTACTCCATTGTAGGATATCGTATCAAATTTTGACATGCAAGCTTCTTGTTGTGGTGATCCCTTGGCCATACCACTGTTAACAGCCCAAAGTTATCCCATACCTTGTCAAACTGAACAGTGTAAATAATGCCATTACTTCTTTTAGCTGCTCATATTTTAGTCTGAAATTATATATTTTCAAACATCTAACAATTGAAAATCTAATATAGCCAAATTTATTACCCGGGGTCACGCCATGCTGTCATTAAGGGTGAACATTTCTAAGTGGTTTTTGATTGAGAATGGGATGTCATCGATGGAAAAGTGTAGTTAACGCAAATACTTGCTCTGTAAAGAAACAAATAAATTAAAAAATTTTGATTAATGACGTGTCGTAAGCAAACAGTTCAAGGCTAAAAGACAAAAAGTGCATGAAGAAGTAAAAGCTAACGATTGCTAGTTGGACGGATATATGTAACAACGGAAGATCAAAGGATGCATAATCTAACTAAAAGTATAAAAAAATAGATTATGAGTAAAATCAGAAGCGAAACCAGAGAAAGCAATGAAAAGAAATTGCAAGAAAAAATTATGTTTATTTATACGCCAAGGCCTTTCAGAGTATGGAGAGTATGGTTCTCAACAGCTTTTCTATTTTTGTGGCTCTAAGTACCAACTGACTCTTTACTATTTTTGTTATCCTTGTTCTATTATTCATCCGCACAAACTCGTTAAGTAGGTTACTCACAGTTTTCTCTTATTTCTGCATTTGTATGTACTTATGTATTTATATAATGTTTTCATGGGGACCTACCGGGCACTATTCGTAACATACTTGTTGACAACACTAATATAATAGCAGCATTTACATGCAAAAAAAGGCTAAAACAATGGAAGCCTTATTAATAAAAGCAAAAAAAAAACAACACTTAATAATATTAACTATGAACATGGACACAATATCTTGACCGTGTTTTGAAAATGAAAACATTATATAAATACATGCATACACCAAACTGTTTCTTGTTAACAGTTAATATATTCAACCTTGAAAATGGATAAATGTATAGCCGAAAGTGCTCGGATAAAAAGAACAATTGGACAAATTTTTTATATAATTTATCATCAAAAAAGAAAAATTATTAGATCACATGAGAAATTGTATAAAAAACTAAATCAAAGAACTTTGTCTGTCGTATTCAATGAAATGTGCATATAGATAGATAGATACATACATACATACATACATACATATATAGATACATAGATAATATTAGTGGTCAATATATATATATATATATATATATATATATATATATATATATATATATATATATATAAATTCCCAAGAGGATAGAATCCAGGAAGAACTCAATGTCTAGGACAGAGTAAGAATATAATATAAAAGGCTCAAACACTAATATTCCATGGTTATAATTTATTATATTTAGTCGTAATCACGATCCAATTCATCAGACCTACAAATTTAAAAAGAAATTGGAATTTTTTTTTCACCAAATTTCTTTTTGAATTTGTAGGTCTGATGAATTGGATCGTGATTACGATTCCACTGTAATAAATTATAACCATGGAATATTAGTGTTTAATCCTTTTTATTATATATACATATATATATATGTGTGTGTGTGTGTGTGTGTGTGTGTGTGTGTGTGTGTGTGTGTTTGTGTGTGTGTGTCTGTGTTCTTGTTTGTAATCCCTATTTATATTAATTACAGTTGGACTAACATCCTTATCTTTGTTGTTTTATCAAAATGTTCCTTTCGTTGTGTTCACCGGGCATCTTAATATATCTTTCAATTCTGTTAACCCTCAGGGATCTTCTGTTGTCTATAGCTGGAAATACTTCGTCTTTTCCTTTTTATTATTGCTCAATTATTACTTGTTTTGTTTCCACATAGTCTGTGTTTCTGCTACCCGGCCCATGGATTGAAATCGCAATTGATATATCACCAAATCACGAACACATAATTAATCCTCAAGTATATTGTCCCATACACATTCTAAAACTTTTTTTTTTTTTTTGCAACTGATGTTAATTTTTTCTCGAGCTTGGACTCCTATTTATATCTGAAAGGAAAAGGGAATCGTTAAATACGAAGAAAGCCGACAGATATTTCTGTCTGGTAATAATGACCAGCCAAATATTAGAGTAACTAATGCTATTGTAAATCTTGCTGTTAAAACTGTCAAATAAGATCGATCAAAAAGAGAAAGAAAAAGAATCGGCTATTAGGAATTAAACTGTCTGACCGTGTGTTGTTTTCCGTGTCGCCACTGGCTTCAGTTCTTCAGGCCCCAACGCCACATCATCGACTATATCAACGGTTTATTTTCTTTATTCGTTTTATTATACAAGAGAGGCAGGTGTGGTAGCGTGATAAGGGGAGAAAAATATTCAGGGGAACGCAAGATGACTCCTTGGATTAGCAGTTCACCACGTTTTATCTAGTCTCTCTAAGGAATCTGGGTGCGAGAGGTGTCTTGACTCTTCACTATTCTTGCGGCCGTCTGCTGTTTCCGCGCCATTTTGGGGTTATATTCAAAACTTAGACAAAGGCAATCCATCACTGCCAGAAATTCATGACCCCAGAATCTTCTGACCAGTTGTTTGCGATGCAATTAAAAGCTCGTTGATTAAAATCGTTCCCTGCCTCGTGAATTGTTCAAAAACTTGTAGCGTGATAATTAGAGAAAGAAATAAGCGTCCTCTTTTTTAACCCAGGTTCGTACACCTTCTATTGCTGCCAGTGGGTAAAAAAAAGTCACAGTTCTCTCAGTAACGAAACAGTCGAGAGTTGATACAGTTGTTTTGGTTGGTTGTTTTGTTTTATGGTATATCAAAGCTCAGTGCGTCATTTAATGCCAACAAAATTTTGAAATAGATTCATAGCGAGAGTTTGTTAAAAAAAAAAAAAGGTGTGTATGTGTACATATATATTTCAAACATATTTTTCAATTACTCATATTTTTTTTAGTACAATCCAACTTCTTTTAGGAAATTTACAATCTTGGATTGTTTTATTTTCGTAAAAAGTTTTTTTTTAAATTATTCACTTGCTTTCGTTTGGTTTGTTTTATGGCATATCAACACTTCAATGGGTTATTTTATGTCGACAAAATTTTTATTGCTGGTAATTTTTTTTAAAAAATGCATTGCTGGTAATACTTTTTCACAAAGTATTTCTGGTATTAAAACCTATTTTCACATTTTTCATAGTACTTTGTCCCAAGTCTTGGTGTTAACTATTTGGCTGTGGCCCTAACAGGCGCTACCACCCCTGGTCAGGGTGGACCTGGGAACACCAGCAATTAAAAGGTGGCTCCACGCTTCCCAAAACCTCCTGATCAAAGGCCTTGCTGCTGGATGTAGTTTATCGTCTTACCCAGGACGCGGATGTAGTTTATCGTCTTACCCAGGACGCGGATGTAGTTTATCGTCTTACCCAGGACGCGGATGTAGTTTATCGTCATACACAGGAAGGAGAGTTGATACGGATATTTAAAAGGTTTATATTGAGACAACACAAAACCAAATAAAAACAAGAAGTGTCTGTGTTTTCTTTTATGTGCCATGACCCTTCAGGCCGTAGACGATCATGACCCTCCACATTTTCAGTTTTTTTTAGCTCTTAATAAGTTTTGTCTTTTTATTTCTCGCAAGCCCTCTTCCACCATCCATTTACTGAAGACGATCAAGTATGTTACGCACTGCTTTCTTCTGTCCCTCTTTCCCTCAGACTATCCTGTAAGTATCAGATTTTCCAAGCCTTCTTTCCTCATTACGTCCCCAGGAAATTTTAACTGGGCCTTCCTGTTGTTACGTATAAGTTCCTATTTGTTTCCATTCTCTCCAGAACCTTGTTGTTGCTCACATGTTCGGTCCATGGTAGCCTCAGTATCTTTCTGTAGAACCACATTTCTGTTGCTTCAAGTCTCTTCATCTTTGAGGATATTTTCCAGCATTCGCTGCCATGCAGGAGGACAGGTACCACGAAACAGTCCAATACTCTTTTCCCATTCAGAAAAGTTTCATGGCTAGCCTCCAACACTGACAAGCGTCACCAGTGGAAATAAAGAATTAATTATGTTCTCTCTATATATCTCCTGCTGTGGGAACCTCGAGGTGGTGTAATGGTTAACAAGCTTGTCTCGCTAGAACACTTACGACTGAGTAGTGAGTTCAATCCTCACTGGGTGCCCCTTATTTTCGGCCTTGTGCCACATCCAAGTTACGCTTGGAAAATCACTGTATATCTCTTGCTCTATCGTTATCTGCCCCCCTCTCTCTCTCTCTCTCTGCCTATTTTCTGACACTTTCACTATTACACTCGCGCTTTCTCTCCCCTCCTCTCTTTGTTTCTCTTAATCTTTACACGCCCTGCCCTCTCTCTTTCTTTTTGTCTATCTATCTATCTATCTTCCTTTCAATTTCTGTATTTTCTTCTCGTTTTCTTTTTCTCTATTGTGTTTCTTCCTCTCTCTGTTAATCGTTTCTTTATCTCCTCACACTCACTTTACACTCTCTCTCTCTCTCTCTTTTAACTCCTCTTTAATTTTCTCTATTTTCATACAATAGTATCTATCTCTCTATTTGGTATCTTTCCATCTCCATTTACCTTTCTCCTTCCATCACTCTCTTTCAATCACTTTTTCTAGTACTATCTTTATTCTACTCTTCCTCTCTCTCTCTCTCTCTCTCCCCCCTCTCCGCTTCTCGCCGCTTACACTGTCCCTATTTCTACCTACTTTTATCACATTTTCTTCTTTCTCATCCTCCTTTTCTCCATTCGTCTCTTTTCTTTCTTTTTCCTTTTCTTTTAAATTCCGACTTACAATGTTACAATGTCACAATCTTATTTAATGTTCCTCACTTTCTTCTTCTACTTCTCTTTTCTTTTTTATTTCTTTCTTACTTTCGTGCTTTGTTTGTTTCTTTCTGTCTTACTTGATTTCTTACTTTCTTTCTTTATTTCTTACTTGCTTGATTTGTCACTTTCTTTCTTTCTTTTTTTGTTTTTTTATTTTATTTTTTCTTTTTTCTTACTTTTTGTTTTTTCCTTCCTCTTTCCTGCTTTCTTTTTCTTGCTTTTTGTTTCTTTTTCTTTTCTTTTTTTTCTTTTTCTTTACTTTTTTTCTTCCTTTCTTGTTTTTCTTACTTTTCTTATTTTCTTTCTTTTTTTTTTTTTCTTTCTTTCTTTCTTGCTTGCTTGCTATCTTTCTTTTTTTCTTTCTTTCTTTTTTCTTTCTTTCTTTCTTTCTTTCTTTTATTTACAGTTATGTTACCATATTCCAATTTGCTTATACTATTCATTCATTTTCCCATCTTTCTTATTTTCTTTCTTTTTTGTTTTCTTTCTTCCTTTCTTCCTTTCTTTCTTGCTTTCTTTTTTATTTATTTCTTTCTTTCTTGCTTGCTTGCTATCTTTCTTTCTTTTTTGTTTTCTTTCTTCTTTTCTTTCTTTCTTTCTATCTTTCTTTCTTTCTTTCTTGCTTTCTTCCTTTCTTTCTTTCTTTATTGCTTTCTTCCTTTCTTCCTTTCTTTCTTGCTTTCTTTCTTGCTTTCTTTTTTATTTATTTCTTTCTTTCTTGCTTGCTTGCTATCTTTCTTTCTTTCTTTCTATCTTTTTTGTTTTCTTTCTTCTTTTCTTTCTATCTTTCTATCTTTCTTTCTTTCTTTCTTGCTTGCTTTCTTCCTTTCTTACTTTCTTTCTTGCTTTCTTTCTTGTTTTCTTTTTTATTTATCTTGCTTGTTTGTTTGCTATCTTTCTTTCTTTCTTTCTTTCTTTCTTTCTTGCTTTCTTGCTTGCTTTTTCTTGCTTTCTTTCTTTCTCTCTCGCTCATTTTCCATCTCTTTGACCCGCCCCCCCCGCATTGAAACAATTGTTGGATAGGGAAAATTTGGCGACGGTCAGTCTGAGAGAAAGGCAAGTTATTATAAGAGCGTTTTTAATTTGAGGGCACTCAATTAATTAGCTGTCAGTTTTTAATTAAGGTGAAGCTCGTTGTTTAATCCGTTGCCGCGTAAGATGCGGGTGGTGAAGGTGGGATTTGGCGGGAAGAAGCAAAAGCGAATTGATGCTTTTGTCACAGAGAAATGAATGCAAAGGTTTGATTAGAAAATGAGGAAATAAAAGCACGAAGAAGGAACGGCGACAAATGAGCAAGACTTAAAATGACAATCAATTATTTTTGGATAAGCTGTTTATGGGGCAGTCATTGTGACAGACAGCAATGGCGGTCAGCAAACATGGCAAGATGGATGTAGTTTGTTATTTTTTTCGATATTTATTCTGTTATGTTTAGTCTGGTACAAGGTTATAAAATTACAGCGCCCATTGGGAATCAAGCTAGCAAATAGACTGCATAATTTAGCTCCCGATTAGTCTTATGAATCAGCACATATGCTAGGCCACAAAAATTTCCTGAGCCGACCAAGCATAGAAATGAATACAATATGGGAACCAGTAATAAGGAGTGCCAGAGAAAAGCGATAACAACAACAATAATTGCAATATGAGCTCTGGTAAAATAATGCAATGATAACAGCAAGAATTGCAATATGAGCACTGGTAAAAAGTGGTTGCTGAAGACATTAGGTTTATATATGAAAATACCGAGAAATTCATACACAGATGTCCACAAGACAGATGGCACAATGGATAAAGGTGTTGGTTAGATCCAGTGACAGGACCCAAAGAGTGTGAGTTCAATACCCGGTTAAGACAGTGGAGAACTTTCAGAGGGAAATCAACAGGAGATAACTGATATCCATTAAACATGGCACCTTGAACTAGAACAGTCTACCCCAGTGAGCAAAATAAAGAGTTCAGTTCGACATTCCAACCACCTGAAGAAGGCCGGAGCGTACAAGGGCCGAAACGTTGTAATAAATATGGCGACAAAGATGAGGACAATAGTCCGAATAATATAAATAGTGTATATAATACCTCATCTCAGAAATATAGACAGATATCTTAAATATGTTATTATTTTCTCTTCGTGTTAAACGTGATATGTCCATTTTAGTTGTTGCTTTTGTCGGAAGTATTCAAATTATGGTGTTTCTGTCATTTGGTACAGCTGTTTGTGATTGTGTAGCACCAGTCCCCTAGGTTCAATAAAGGATGGTCCTCGCTAAGATCTACTGGATTTTATTCACTCAAAATCATTTTAACCATTGATCTAAGAAAGCGTTTCTATATAGCTGAGAGTTTAGATATTTCTAAACGAGTTTGGAGCCATGCATGACATCCATGTGAAAGTGTCGATCTGGCGATTATATTTAGGAACATAACAAGAGTTGTTTTTTTTTTTGTTGTTTTTAGATTTAGAGTGTTAGGTCAAGCTATCTCTAGAACAACCTGTTCTGTGTTCATTTTCTTATCTCCTATACTAAATGTGTTATAACTGGTCCATACAACGAGGTATTTGAAGTTTTTGGTATTTACTTATTTCATATACTGAATTTATATGATTGATTCAGTGTAGGTGCCAGCACTGCTTTCATTCCAATTCCAGATATTAGTTTCTGTTTTGGAAAGGTTTATCTTGAGTCCTATTCCTTGGAACGCTTGATAGAGGATGTTTTCATTTTTATGATGGATTCAGGGCATCAGTACCATCACTGCTTTCATTCCAATTCCAGATCATAGTTTCTGTTTTGGAAAGGTTTATCTTGAGTCTTATTTCTTTGAAAACTTGATAGAGGATGTTTTCATTTTTATGATGTATTCAGGGTATCAGCGCCATCACTTCTTTCATTCCAACTCCAAATCATAGTTTCTGTTTTGGAAAGGTTTATATTGATTCCTGTTTCTTCGAAAGCTTGATAGAGGATGTTTTCATTTTTATGATGGATTCAGAGTATCAGTGCCATCACTTCTTTCATTCCAACTCTAAATCATAGTTTCTATTCCTTGGAACGCTTGACAGAGTATGTCTTCATTTTTATTATGAATTCAGGGTATCAGTTCCATCACTGCTTTGATTTCAATTCCAGATCATAGTTTCTGTTTTGGAAAGATTTATCTTGAGTCCTATTTCTTGGAACACTTGTTTGCGGATGTTAATTTTATATTCAAGATTATTTTAATGTCAACTATGGCTGCCTTTATCGTCTGTATAACGCTACCTCATCATTATGAATCTAGAAAAACATAACAGAAGAGACGCTTCATGCCTTTCCCAAGGGCAGTTGTACGAAAGTGAATGCAATAGACTAACCTGAAATTCGAACTTTGCCTGCCAATTCCTCTTTGCAAGCCGATATCCTTTAAATAACTGCAGATTCTATTTATTGATTACCCTCCTTCTTGAAATGCCCATGTGTCACGTCTTATCTGACTCGGAAGTCAAATAAACACGAAAAGAGAGACAGACAAGGATTTAAGCATTGGAAAACTTTTTTATGATACATACGGTCTAACTTCTGGACAAATTAACTTTTTTTATGTTTTGTCAATAAAATCATGATTTTTACCGACAGTAGAATATTAAGACGAAAAGAAAATTAAAATACCTTCAATTTTTTCTTGATATTTAGCTAAACACAGAAGAAAGGAATTAATCAAGAACCAAAAAGAAAACATTCAATTATTTACACAAAAGTATCGATCATAAGAAATTTAATATCAATAATAATAACAACAATAAAATAACAATCAGTATTCTTATTATAAACACTGAAAATCATTAATTACATCTACATTATTACTAAAACATAATGCAAGACATAATTAAAGTTTCCAATCTTAGAAAACAACTTTTAGACCAGATAGAATAATGAAACTGGTATGAAAATGAAGTAAAGATATTTCACTTCAAATTTACGAGGGTTGTTTGATAAATAATATCAACAGTCTTAGAAAACACATTTTAGACCAGATACAATAATAATGACGGTATCAAAATGAAGCAATTTTATTTCTCTTCAAAATTACAAAAGTTGATTGATAAGCTCCGGAATCCTATAAAAAATGTTTCTGATCTGATCGAATGAAATTGATATCAAAATGAACTACATCTATTCCGTTTCAAAATTACAAGTGCATTGCACACCATAATTGGGTGTTTTTTTCATTCCCTCCAGGAAGAAGGTGTGTTTTATTTTTGATCCAGTTGCTTAAAGTAACTTCAACTTTGCTTCTGGAAAATGGTGGCTATTCAAAAGACTTATTAAAAAAAAAGAAAGAAAGATTATTCAAATATACATTCAAAACATGATTTCAAAATTATTCAATTTCAGTACCAACCTGATGGTACCACATTAGTGAGATACAGTAGGTATGCAACAACTTACTATTACTCAATGTTGTCACATAGTGAAAAGATACTAAGCAATTTTAAAGCCGACTTCCTATACTACAGAATAAACGTTCAAATATGTTTCTTTCCACTATTGCTTCTAAATCGATACACAGAAAGCAATTTACACAGAAGGAAAATTCTCGAGAGTGCCGTCATCGAATATTATCAAAATAGGAATCTACGCTCCAGTTGTTTTTCCAATCTCGCCATTCCTGAAAGAATTACTACTTTTCCAAGCTAAAATACACAACCGCGCGCGCACACACACACACACACACACACACACACACACACACACACACACATATATATATATATATATATATATATATATATATATATATATATATATATATAATAAAGTAATATAGTCTTAAGGTGTGCTATATTTATGGGATAAAGTGCTCAATATCAGAGATAGAGCGTGTGTAAATATAAAAGTGAACATAGAAGTCAACACTTAGAGGCGACAGTCTGTTTCATGCTATATGCAATCGTCAGGCCACATATGCTGTTATTTTTCTCGGCTATTTATATATATACGGGTTAGTGGTGCATTGTGGGTATTCTATTATGGCGGTTATTTTTACCGGAAGTCGCTTTGTTTATTTATTTGGGTCAAATTATATTGCTCGTTTTTATTTTTTTATTTTTATTTTTTCTTTATTTATTTATTCACGTATTTAACAGTTTTGTTTTGGTTTGAGAATTTAATTAAAGCTATTTGTTCAATTTTGGGGTTGGTTGTTGTAGTTCATTCTAACTATTATTTTTTTGGCGGGAACAGTTTTTAACCGCCATAATAGAATACCCACAATGCACCACTAACCCGTATATATATAAATAGCCGAGAAAAATAACAGCATATGTGGCCTGACGATTGCATATAGCATGAAACAGACTGTCGCCTCTAAGTGTTGACTTCTATGTTCACTTTTATATATATATATATATATATATATATATATATATATATATATATATATATATATATATTTGTGGAGAAGTTAAATATTTAAATTGCTATCAAGCATGAAATCTAGTTTATCTAAATTGACCAAACATCATGCTATATCAGCCTTCTCTTTCCTTCAAAACACGACGTCCATCTCTTATTTCTTATCTCTTTACTCCCCCCTCCACTTTTTTTCTTTTTTTCCTTTTTCATTTTCTCCTTTTTTTCCCATATCATTTCCGGTGAGTTAACAGATTAAATAGGTCAATGTCTAATCCTTACCCCCCTCCTCCTCAATATAAATATTGTAATATGAATAAATTTTTAAAATCTCTCTTCCCTCTCTAAATACGACCATTTCTCTCACACTATCCCTCACCACCCTCTATGTAACATTATATAAGCTTAATACTTCACTTCAAAAGTGTAAATTTTAAATTCATATTTTCACCCTTGAAAGTGAAGTCTGAAGATCCAGAGAAAAATATAATCTCTGGTGCACTAAATTATAACTAATGAAAAAAATTAAACTTTATATATATATATATATATATATATATATATATATATATATAATTCTTGCAATTTTCTGGTGCAAGCATTTTGAAGCCTGAAGATTGCATGAACTTCATGAGACTCTGAATCGTGCTAATGACGTTGGAAATTATGTATATTCACTTAAACATGTAATTATAGCTCTGTTTCATAATATTGAGCACTGTATTTATGAGGAAGAGATATATTCATGCGTATGTATCCTAGCCATTCCTATATATATATATATATATATACACCTAGTGAGCCAGCCTTACTTTCCCTGACGATCTGTTTAGGTGAAACCTAGGTAGGTTTGTCTGGCTCACTAGGTGTATCTAGGTCTGCTCTACGGTTGTATTGAGCGCTTTTGTTAGTTGTTTATTCGTATCGGGTTTTTTTCTTTGGGCTTCAGACCTGCATCTGTGCGATTTTTTTTTTGTCGGCAGAAGTTCATGTTTGTAGCTCTTTCTTTTTTAAAACCTTTTTTCCCTCGAAATTGATTTGATTATTAGCAAATCAAAAATTTGAGGGTTTTTCGAAACGAGTCTAGTTATCTATATATATATATATATATATATATATATATATATATATATATATATATATAATTTAAAGAAAAACAGGCCACTTTTAAGGCGCCATTTGTTATAATTTATATCACGAGAGAATTTTACTTTTCTCTGGATCTTCAGACTTCACTTTCAAAAGATGAAACGAGAAGTGGATTTAAAATTTACACTTTTGACGGGCAGTATTAAGCTTATATAAGTTGACATAGAGGATGGTGAGGGATGGTATGAGAGACATGGTCGAGTTTAGAGAGGGAAGGGAGAGTTTAAAAATTTATTTTTATATTTCTTTTTATTATAATACTTAATATTGAGGAAGGAGGGGGTATGGATCAGACACTGACCTATTTAATTGGTCAACACAACGGAAATGATATTGGGAAGGGAAAAGGAGAAAAAAAGGGAAAAAAGAAAAAGGGAGAAGTAAAGAGATAAGAGAGGTAGGGATAAAGACGTAGGATATATATATATATATATATATATATATATATATATATATATATATATATATATATATATGAAGAAATATAGTCTTAAGGTGTGCTATATTTATGGGATAAAGCGCTCATTATCAGAGACAGAGCGTATGTAAATATAAAAGTGAATATTAAAGTCAACACTTAGAGGCGACAGGCTATTTCATGCTAGATGCAATCGCCAGGCCATGAGTGTTGTTTTTTTTTCTCGGCTATCTAGCATATATATATATATATATATATATATATATATATATATATATATATTTGTTAGGGGATAAAAAGTTAGAGAGCTGATAATTACTAATATAGGAAGTATGGTATCGAGGGGCGTAGTTCATAATTCCAGATTAACTATTTCAGCACACACGTACACACACAGATATCTACAGTCACTTTCTCACAGACGTGTTGCGGCCTCCCTCTGTCTTTTCTACTAATATTTTCATGGCAAGCTACTCTAACTGGTACCCCGACTGCTTGAATTTAAACGTGCTACTAGTTTGGTATCTCGGTTCCATCTTTTCACTGTCGAAACGCTTAAACGCAGCCGTCTCTTCTACGCCAACAGCTTCTCGCACTTCCTGACAATGGAACTCCCTTCATCTTATTTGATTCCCTGATAGTTATAATATTCAAATATTCAAATGTAATATCAATCGACATCTTTTGGCGCCTTGATCCTGATCCCCATTTTTCTCTGTATCCTTTCTTCAAACACCCCTTTTTATTTTCGCTCTCACTCTCTGTAACCCCTTGCGTGCTAGTGGCACTCCCGCCTTGCTTGGGGAAAATGCTTAAAAACATGTCGGAGAAATGTGATGCAATACATTTCCGCATTTGCTTTAAAATTCAAAAAAGTGTGTGCACATACATGTAAATGTATATGTGTTTATATGGGTGTTGCAGCATATGCGTGTTGTGCATATGTGCTGAACTTTATCTTTCACTATGTTTACATAGTGGGAGTGAGATTGGCACGCGTCCACAGATGTAGGTTATCCTGTGAAAACGAAAGTTCTTTCCTTTTTCTTTCTCACTTTTTGTTTGTTTTAATTGATCCCTAATAAGTATCGTTTTCTTCACTGGAATTTCCATATCTATCTATCTATCTATCTGTCTGCCTCAATATGTTCATATCTATCTATCTATCTATCTATCTATCTATCTATCTATCTATCTATCCCAGTCTTTTTCTATCTATCTATCTGTTCATATCTATCTATTTATCTACTATGTTATTCTGTTTCTATCTATCTCAGTCTGTTCATATCTATCTATCTATCTATCCATATCTGTCGATTTAGATATCTATCTATCTATCCATCTATCTCCATCTATCTATCTATCTATCTATCTATCTATCTATCTATCTATCTATCTATATGTTCATATCTATCTATCTATCTATCTATCTGTTCATATCTCTCTATCTATCTCTTTATCTATCTATTTCATTCTGTTTCTATCTATCAATCTATCTATCTATTTATCTATCTATCTATCTGTTCATATCTCTCTATCTATCTCTTTATCTATCTATCTATTTCATTCTGTTTCTATCTATCAATCTATCTATCTATTTATCTATCTATCTATCTATCTATCTATCTATCTATCTATCTGTTCATATCTGTCGATTTATCTACTATGTCATTCTTTTTCTAACTCAGTCTGTTCATATCTATCTATCTATCTATCTATCTATCTATCTATCTATCCCATTCTGTTTCTTTCTATTTATCGATCCTAGTCTGTTTCTATATATATGCGTGTGTGTGAAAAATAGATAGATATTAATTATGATATAGCTTTACACACACACACACACACACACACACATATATATATATATATATATATATATATATATATATATAGAGAGAGAGAGAGAGAGAGAGACAGACAGACAGACAGACAGATAGACAGACAGAGACACAGAGAAAGTCAGAGAGAGGGAGGGAGATATTTATGTATCTATAGAGAGAAGCTCTCTATCATTTTTTCTCGGAAATTGCCGGTCCGTATGAATACAGTACAATGTAATTAGAAATGAAACTCTTCAGGTTAACAATAAAACGATCTTTTAATCACTTGTTTTGTAGCAATCTGTCGGGTATCATTTCTTCATTTTGCTTTACGTTTCACATTTTTATTGGATATTTGTCTCGAAGGAACCTGATCAAAGAATCGCTCGGGATCAAAGGAAGAGGTCCCCCCCCCCGGCTCTTATTTACATCATGGAATTGTTTTTTTTTTTTATTCTATTTTGATTGAGCCTGGCAGATCGGATAAAATTGAATCAAATGACAATTTGCAAAGAGGTGATTACTCTCTTTATATCCTGAGCTTTTACTTTCAAAAATGAAATTCTTCTCTTTTCCAAGCATGTACCGAGTATCTGTGTTCAAACCCATCCAAAAGGCAGAAAGCTGTAGATTTTCAGTGGATATCGAAAGTTGTTGTTTAATTGATAATGTATAAACATTGTCAGTCAGTAAAGCGTTGTTTTGTGTATCAATTAAAAGTGGCGGCACATTTAAATAATTCCCTTCAATTTCTCTCCCACCCAGCACGTTGCTGATTTGATACAGTTATGTGCTATTCGTGTATCTTTCAATAAATGATTGACGAGGCAGATTTTTTTCCCGCAGTAGGTTGCCATTTCTTTCTGCGGTAGACCAGTTGCCATCCAAGGCTATAGAGCCCAGTCTGTCCTGTTATTTATCCATAGCTGGTGGGGGAGAGAATTCATACCTTCCCCAAGAGTCAGTCAGTTATGCGCCATGCGTGATACACGCTTAGGCGATCATGTATCTTTCGATACATGCCTGACGAGGCAGATTTCTTTCTGCGGTAGACCAGTTGCCATCCAAGGTTATAGAACCTGCTCTGTCCTGCTATTTACCCATAGATGGGGGAGAAGAAGAGGATTCATACCTTTATCAAGGGTATTCGACTGGAATTCGAACTCGGCTCTCTGATTCCTCAATCCGAGCCGCTATCCATTACTCCTCATTTATTTGAATATGGCAATGAAGATGAAGATAACAGTCCAGATAACGTAAATAATGCAAGTAATTATAATACCTCATCTCAGAGATATAGAGGCCGAAACGTTGTGAATATGGCAATGAAGATGAAGATAACAGTCCAGATAACGTAAATAATGCAAGTAATTATAATACCTCATCTCAGAGATATAGAGGCCGAAACGTTGTGAATATGGCAATGAAGATGAGGATAAAAGTCCTAATAATATAACTAATGCAAGTAAACATAATACCTCATCTCAGAGATATAGACAGTCTTTTACTTTACGTGACAAACCGAAGTAAGATTTGTAATAATCTAATAAGTTATTAACATGCTTGTTTTTCTTTATTTTATTTTCCAGTGAGGATTATGAACAGTGGCTATCGTATCCACAATCATGGCGTTCTTGAATTCAATGCTGAAAATACTTGGGATATGGCGTGTCCTCTCGGCTTCAACGTCGTCGACGCTCAAGTGGTTTGCCGAGAGCTCGGATATAAGAGAGGAATTCTGTTTCCCCACCAGACGTACGGCTTTCTCGAGGATCACGGTCCCTATTACACACGTCCCAACATCCAGTGCGTGGGTAACGAAACGACCATCTTAGACTGTCCGTACGAAGAAAACAGCGAGTGTACTGGAGACCCTTTCAAAGATTATGTTAGCATTATGTGCCTTAATAACAATACAAAGTCCAAAGAAGGTAAGATACTTCATGCATTTTGTTTTTCAGAGCACTATGCTATATTTGAGAAGTATTAAAATTAGGTACTTCCATTAATTCGCTGAAAAAATAGCATAGGATGATGAAGAAGCCTCTCAAACTTAATAAAAATAAAGTTTTATCGTGTAAAATGTTTATGTTATTATTAAGAGGAAAAAGCAAATTATTTTTAATAATTGTTTTCTTTGGGTTTTTTTTTTTTTTGGTTTTTTTAATCCTCTGTAGCACATTCGGAATTTTGGTTAAAAATCTTTCTTTTTTTTGTTTTGTTTGTTTTGTTTTTGTTTTGTTTTTTGTTTTTTTTTTTGGTGTTTTTTTTTTTTTGTTTTTGTTTTGTTTTTTTTTCGCCAGCGGTAGACCAAACATGAATGCGTGTGTTTTAGCGCCTTTTTACGGTAAAAAACACATTGATTTGGAAATTCTTGCAAAAATCAAATAATTGTCTCATTATAATTAAACTTTCAGCACTTCTTTATAAATTAATTCATTTTTCAAATGCATTATTTTACATAATATTGATAAAATACGTTTTACATATTTTACCCCATCCACTTAATACCATGGCATTTAAATAAATTAAATTTTAATTACTAAATTTGTTTTATTAATTAAAAACAGAACTCCATGGAGAATGTAAATCATCAATTTTTGTTGTCAAACTGCTACTTCCCGAATGTATGCTCTGAATAGTAAAATAAAAAAAATCAATAAAACTATGACATTATTTAATTAGAAAAGCTTTTAACTGCTTTCAAAATAAGATTTAAGGGCACTTGTTTTAAAAAAGTTTTTTTCGTTGAATAATGTATTTTACGGATTGTTTTAATTTTTTTATTATTAAATTTTATTGTTTCCATTTTATTAATTATTAATTTTACTAATTATTTTTTAATTTTAATTTTAATTATATTAATTTATTATAATATTTTTATTATAATATTATTTTAAAATCTTTTAAAATTCTGCTTTATTTTCATTGAGTTAGTTGACATTGTTACTAAGTGAAAACTATATTTACTAATCAAATATTGAAAAGCTTATTACAAATCATCATGCACCAAGATTTTTAGAATAATTTTAAATTTGTTTTTATGTGCATAAACGGGTCCATTTTCAAAGTATGGGTGACCATACACGACATTATGAGTAAATAATAGCGATGACTACCGCCTGGTTGAGGTTATTATGCAAATCAAATAAACCTCCCTAACTTAAAAATTTCTGAACCAATATTTGTCAAATTTAAACTCGTCTGTTTTCACTCTTAATAGACTATTTAGTATTTTTTTCTGAAATTTTTACTGGTTAGTTTGTTAGATATTTGGAATTTAACAAAACGGACTGATTGAAGTTAGTATGCAGATCAAACTAATATTAGCTTAAGACCTCTGAAACCCCATCAAAACTTTTTTTTTTCTTTTTATCCATAATATATGTTGAAACATGGGTAAAGGGAAGGATCTAACGACAACTGGAATTAAAAAACAAAAAAAAAAGTTATTGAGTCCACATTATGTTCGCATTGAAGTAGCTTAGCACAGCTAATCGAACGATAAAGAAGACTGTTGAAAATACTGCTACTATATATGGTCTGGTGCCCCCGTTGTTTATCTCGAGGTCCTCGACAGAATCCAGAGACGGATATGCAATGTGATAGGTCCTAACCTGGCATCTCGTCTGCAGCCACTCTCTCACAGACGTGATGTGACTTCCCTCTGTCTTTTCTACAAATATTTTCATGGCAACTGTTCTGACTAGCAACATTCACTGGTACCCCAACTGCATGAATTTAATCGTGCTACTAGGTTGGCATCTCGGTCCCACTTTTTCGTTTTTGAAACGGTGAAACATAGCCGTCTCTTCCACTCCAACAGCTTCTTATCTCGCACTTCCCATCAGTGGAACTCCCTTCCTCTTACTTGCTTCACTGATAGCTATAATCTTCAAATATTCAAATGTAATGTCAATCGACATATTCAAATGCCTTGATCCTGATCCCCGTCAATTACCGTATCTTTTCGTCAAACACCCTTTTTACTCCTGTTCTTAATTTCTGTAACCCCTTCTGTGATAGTTACATTCACGCCTTGCTTGGGGTGATATGCTTAAAAAAATAACTAAGTTGAGAACTTGAAGCAAAGGAAAAGGCTTCATGAACTTGCTTCCTCAAGATGGGCGTAAACTAAAGTGAGTTATAGCGAGATAACCACTTTTGACCATCGCTCAAATCTTGAAAAGGTTGGCATTGAGGGAGTCAAGGAGGACAAATAGATAACTTTTTGAAACTCCTAGGCAACCTCTTCTCACGAAAGCAAATATTTTAAAGCGTCAAAATCAGGCCAAGAAATACATGAAAATTGATTTTTCTAAGCTAATCCTCGCAGATGAATCACGACTGACATATGATGGACCTGATCGATCTGCCAAAGGATAGATTTTATCCAATTCAGACGTGATTGTGACTAAAAGAAGTCAGCAAGGAGGTGGTAATGTTATTATATGGGCTTGAATTGTCGACCAAATCATTACTGGACCATTCAAAGTCGATGAAGTAGTTAAACTGAATAGTGTTAGATATTGCTACTTTATGAACAAGATTTTCTTTGCATGGTACAAGTCCCAGTCTTGCAGTTTCAAAGCGAAGTGTCTATTTATGCAAAATAATCCTCCTTCTCGCGTATCTAAGCTTACCCGTGAATTTTTTAGCATAAAAAGTTTACAGAAGAGAAGATAATGGAATATCCACCATCAAGTCCTGATCTGAATTCGATCGAAAATCCATCGTTAAATGTGAAGATGAAATTATATGAAGGTGGCAAACAATATGGCAACAAAGCAGACCTAAGGGAAGTAATTAAACTACCATGTCACACATTGAACCTGCTGAAGTTAAAAGAACACAATCAATAAATAATATATTACTATCTGTCATTGAGAAGAAGGCTCACTAGATTAAAATGTAAAGGATTCAAAAACTTATCATATGTGTTTGTTATTTGTTCTATTATAGGTGTTGATCAATTTTTGATGATTTTATTACCTTTTTACTGAAGTAAAATGTGATTATTTGCCTAATAACTTCAGACGGCAATTGTTTAGAAAACATCAAATAACGGTAATAACTTCAATAAAACATTGATACTACCTAAAATTTTAACTAGGCTTTTTTCGACATCTAAACTGATTGTTTAAATTTTGATATTTTTTTAAAACCAAATTCGAATTATTGAAGTTTATATGATTTGCTTAATAACGTCAGACAACGTACATAGTAAATTTGAAGTCAACATTCCTAAAATTAGATTACGGGGAATATTTACCAACATTTTTATGATTACTAAGTATTTAAATATTATATAAAAAAAGGGCGCTCACGTCATTTGCCTTAAATTATGTTTTACAGATAAAATCTCTGTAGAACAACTATAAAACTGTCATCACCTTTTCGTCACTTGTCAATCACGTAAACATGGCTACAGGTGCTTAAAAACATAGCTACTGTTTGTTTTAAAAATGCATCTCTGTGCTATTTTTAACTTAAAGTAAATTCTGTTTGTTTCAAATCAGATTAATTATACTTTAAATCAGTTAATATTCCTCAAATAAAATTTCAGAAAAGTATATATTATTTTTGGAAGATTTTTTAATTAAGAGAATTACATTGCGATTAAATACGATTAAAAAGGGGCGCTAATCAGCTATTTTAGAAAAAAATGAAAATTGATTCCAATCCATATATTTTTGTTTGAAATGCACGACAGTAATATGCTTACTGGAAATAGTAAATTTAATACATTAGCTTTCAATTAAAACTAAAATAAAAGTTTCAGAAAAGGTTGTATTTTTTAACATTTATTTTAAACCTTACATATCGCGAATTATTGGAGATACCTAATTAAAATACAGGATGAAAGATTTTATCTTAAATTACAATCCCTAGCACCAATCTATTATAAATCGCAAATAAGGTATAATTGTTTACAAATGAAATTCGTAGGGATTTCTTCCTTGGACCATATTAATTTAATTTTAGCGGCTCAAATAGCCGGGTTGGGATAATTATTTTGTGGGGATAAAAATCTACCCGAAATATCCTTATTCCAACCGAATTTTTTATAAAAATATTCAGGAATTTTGTTCTCATCTCTTAATTTACGAGAGTAGGCTGAAAAATTCATAGGTTGACGATGAAGGAATTATGCTAGAGCTGTGAAATTTCATCAATTTCAACTCTTCTTATTAATAACTGCATTGGTTCTTTCCACATCCGAGGGTCGGCTGAAAGGTCCATAAGCTGACTATGAAGGAATGATGCTAGAACTGTGAAATCTTGCATACATTAATTTCAACACTTCTTATTAATAACTGCATTGGTTCTTTCCACATCCGAGGGTCGGCTGAAAGGTCCGTAAGCTGACTATGAAGGAATGATGCTAGAACTGTGAAATCTTGCATACATTAATTTCAACACTTCTTATTAATAACTACATTGTATTCTGATACACTTGCATGTCTTTTAATCTACCAACTGGTTTTTCTACTTAGATTTATATATTTGCCAGCTCATAAACTTTTCGCCTACCTTCGAACAACAAACAAGACTTGTCTAAATAGCAAGACATAATAATGATAATTCCTCATTTAAAAAATCTGTAAGCTTTATATTGTGATATAATGAATACGAAACTAGTCTTTTATATTAATGTTCACCTAATACAAGGCCCAAGAGCCACTCAATAACTTTCAGGCTATTACTGCTATAGGGAGTTTGGTTTTTACTGGATACCCTACGTTTTAGATCGAATACCAAAGTAGGATGAGCTTCGTAAATACTAACTGCAAGTCCACATCTATAACTAAATAGTGCTTTTGTTCACCAATGCTAGAGATTATCTGGATAAAAATCAGAATTTCGAATGATCATTGTCTAGGCATGAAATCCTTACTGGGAAGATTGGCGTAACAGTGTCTTCTCCGCCATGTTTTAGCTCCGTTTGTATTATATCAATCCCAGACTAAGTTTCATAAATATCAAAACCTTAACAGAATGAGATGTTACTTTAAGCTGGGAGTTTATATGTAACGAAAGGCAGCAAAACCTATTCATTTATCTATCAAGTTTTCAAAATTAACGACACCAAGTCACTAATTCAAAAATGACACCAAGCGACAACAAGTCACTAATTCAAAAATTCTTTCATTGTATAAGACAGAAAAGCAATTTATAATATTACAAGATTGCAGTTAGAGTAATATATCTGCGAACTTCTGTTTTGATTAAGGTTTTGAAATATTTTTCTATCGTCCGCTTCACGCTGACTTATTCCCGGTCTTTTAAACAGGAAGAGAGTATTAGCCATTGTTTCTTGGTTAGGATTGTGCTTCCGGTTCCTTCTAATCGCTTTGCCTTCTCTTTCGCTTCCGGAGACACTCTTGCATATTGATGGCATTATCACCTTGCATTGAGTAGTACCTCTTACTCCGTAACACTCTAACTCGGGTGACCTTTGGTCCTTATACAGGGTGAACATCACTGTTAAAAAAATATCTAACAGAAGAAGAGGTTAATCAAAGATATATTTAGAGACCAGTATCAGATGCTTTTTAGACACCACTCTGTATTTTTTGTTGTCATGGTTTGGTTTGGTTTGGTTTGGTTTGGTTTGGTTTGGTTTGTTTAGTTTTACGACATATCAACCTCAATGGGTTATTTAATGCTGATAAAAAATTTTATTGCTGGTTATTTTTTTTTTCAAAAATGCATTGCTGGTAATATTTTTTTTCCAAAAATGTATTGCTGCTAATATTTTAAAAAAAATGTACTGCTTGTAAAATTTTTCTCTTTCAAAAATGTACTGCTCGTAACTTTCTAACGAAGTATTAAAATCTATTTTACACATTCACAATATTTTGATCTCAGCTTAGGGGGTTAACTATTTGCCCATAGATGGGACCCTAACAGGTGCTACCACCCTTGGTCGGGGTGAACCTGGAAACATCAGCAATTAAAAGTTGCTTCCACACTCCTGATCAGAGCCCTTGCTGTCGGATGTAGTTTATCGTCTTACCCAGGACGGTTTTGTTGTTATTTTAAGAATTTTATTATATATCCTTTCTTATACAGGATATTATAATGCATCGATTTCAGTAAAGTCCAAAAGATAATTATAATAATATTTGTCAAATTAATATATTTTATGCTTAGGCCTCTTTATATATGATCTGATGTTTATAGTCAGAGACTGAGCATAAGTTTTTCAAATCTACAAAAAAGCACAAAACTGTAGTAGCCCAATAGTGCGGAAAGATAACCAGGACCCTCCTGTAGGTCAACAAGAGAAAACTTACTGCTCATGACGCACAAATGCCGTAACCCTGCCCTTTATTTTTTATTCCATAGGTTACTTGGATTATGGATGATCAAAAATGACAAAAAAATTGATTTTACTTTCAAAAACTACACACGCGGAATTCAGTTATTCTTTTTGCATTATCGCTTCCGTCTCTTCATCGTTTAATATCAAGCGGGTCTAGTAATCTGTAACTATTTTAGTGAGTATAATCTTCATTTAGATCATGGCCTTGTGCCATAGAATGTTACACATAGAAAGTTTTGATGTAGTATAACTGATAAAATAGTGCTTCTATTAAATTCTTTCAAAATATTTCTTTTCTCTTTGGTTTCATAAATTCAATATTTTTTAAGAAATTGGTCACGCAGTCTATTTGGCAGAATTTATAAATCCCTTCGGAAATGCCAGAAATCACATTTTCTATAGTTTTCATTATTGTAAAACGTTTTTGGAAAATTTGAATTTTGGATTTAACTGCTAAATTTAGTTCTGCAGACCAACAATTACTTAATTTAATCTTCAATTGACAACATAAAGAATCTAAGACTTTTTCTTTGAATATTTTGGGAAAGTTTGCCTTTTGGCGTGGTCGGAAGAATTCTATTGAATTTGGTGCCGAGCATGTTCCAATATTTCACCGGAACTAAAAGCCATCATTCCTATTTTGTTCTTAATCTTTATGTGTCTTCTTTATGCATTTTTTTTTGGGGGGAATAAAATATAAATTCATTCCTAAAATTTATTTGAGATTAAATCGGAAATAGTTTTCTAATCGCCATACAGACGAAATTAGCCTCTATATATCTCTTTCCCTGTTTGTCTGTCCCTCTCGTATTCTCTCACTCTCTCTCTCTCTCTCTCTCTCTCTCTCTCTCTTTATCTCTCACTGTCTGCCTCTCTCTCTATCTCTGTTTATATGCACTCATATCTAACAAAGAATGAGGGGGTGCTGAAAAGTTCTCGAGCAACCAACCTTGATAGAGTTCAACATTGTTTACTGTCTATATTTCTGAGATGAGGTATTATGTACATTATTTACATTATTCTGATAATTCTCCTCATGTTTGTCGCCATATTTATTACAACGTTTCGGCCATTGTACGCTCCGACCTTCTTCAGATGGTCGAACTTAACCCTTTATTTCGCTCACTGGGGTAGACTCTTCTAGTTCCACGTGTCATGTTTAATGACTGTCAGTTATCAGTTATCTCCTGTTAATTTTCCCTCTGAAAGTTCTCCACTGCCTTAACCGGGTATTGAACTCACATTCTTTATGTTCTATCACTGGATCTAACCAACGCGTTTAAAAACACGCACTGGTAAAAAATGGTTGCTGAAAACATTAGGTTTATAATACCCAGAAATTCATACACAGATTTCCTCAACGATACATGGCACAGTGGATAAAGGGGTTGGTTAGATCCAGTAACAGGACCCAAAGAGTGTGAGTTTAATACCCGGTTAAGGCAGTGGGGAACTTTCAGAGAGGAATTAACAGGAGATAACTGACATCCATTAAACATGGAACGTGGAACTAGAACAGTCTACTCCAGTCAGCGAAATAATACCTAGGCTGACTATGAAGGAATGATGCTAGAGCTTTGAAATCTTGCATACATTAATTTCAACTCTTGTTGAAGGGTTAAGTTCGACATTCCACCTACCTGAAGAATGTCGAAACGTTGTAATAAATATGGCGACAAAGATGAGGACAATAGTCCAAATAATGTAAATAATGATCATCGTTTACGTTGTCTCGCAAGGGATGTCATATTCTGCAATGACATCTTAATACAGGCATCAGGAGAAACCGCTATCTCAATTGCAGATGTTCTTATTACATTATTCAACTAAAAACAACAGTTTCGGAAGCAGCAAAAGTGCTTGATTGGGATTTGCATGCTGCCGGATTTAAGTCCAATTCACTTTTGGAAGATACTTAATGGAAAATTAGCAAAATGGCGTCCATCCAACAAGAGAGATCAACCCAGTGACTGATTTCCCAAATCTAATGACTTCAATTACATATATACGCCTTGCTTGTGGTGAAGTTATTAAGAAAATGAAAACAAAATGAAAGTTAATTTTCTTGTAAAACAAGCCTGCCAAGATTTTATGATTTCTAGCTCTTGGAGACTTGAAACATCGAAGTGTATATCCGAGAGTGGAAGACAATGAACCACCTACCCGACGAGTTTGTGTGAATAGATGGCGGAACGGTGGATGGTGGGGGAGCTTCGCAAATGGACAAACGATGTAGATATAATGGGAGAATATGATATATAATCAGAAGAATGTTAGTCAATAGGCGCAATAATTAAGAATCATAGATACAACCACACAGAATTTAACAAAGTCTTTATCCAAGGATTGATTGCTGCCACCAACTACGGATGTACTTTGCCATGCAGACACTTAAAAGCATTAAGTAACTGTGTCAGAAATTAAGATTTACAGTCGACTGAAAGTCGCCAACAAACTAACGACTAATAAATGCAATCCTCTAACAAAGTTAAATTGTAACGTGAATGACTTTTCCACTCCGATGGCCCACAAGACAATTCAATGACGGACTATTTTCTTGTCGGCAACACAATAAAAAGGAACCCTTCTTCTATCTCAGGCCCGATTGCTTGTCGGTTGTTTTCGCCGTCCGTCACAATAAATACACGCCGATCGCGATAGAAACATAGCTAAAAATGAGAAAATTCACACACACACATATATATATATATATATATATATATATATATATATATATACGTTGTCCGCTTAGGGGGAAACCTTGGTAGGTTTGTCTGGCTCTCTAGGTTTAACTAGGTCTGCTCTACTCATTGTATTGAGCACTTTATTTAGTTATTTTGGGTACTCGCATCGGGTATTTTTTTCTTTGGG
>CAHIKZ030004601.1:1555000-1557500 GCA_903632075.3 Acanthosepion pharaonis
ATAGGAAAAGAAACACATTCATAAATATTAAGAAATGATATGAAAATACAGAATTAAACAAAGTAATCAGCACAAATATGAGATAGAAAAAAAGGAATGATGAATTTGAAAAGAGAATAATAATGGTAAAGGAAATAATAACCGTTTCCGTATAAGGAAACATTCGACATTCATTGCCTGGTCAGCGAGTGCTCGAGTCCAATGTCGCTATACATTTATCACAAAAATGACTGTTGACATATGTTTTCTTCTAATGCTTCTTACCACCTTAAAAATAAATACTGCATTATCACATAGAAATCAATCAAATAGTCGTTGTAAATTTCACTCCTTAAATGATCATGTTTCTACTCTTTAAACATCCTGTATATATAGGTTACCGTTTGATTATGGAAATTGCAGGAAAATTGAACCGGCTTTTTCTTAGATTTAACTCATGGTTATTGTTTTACATTTTTATAATCCTGATCTAGAGTTTATTTAATTTGATTAACTAATTATGTATTAGGAGGCATGGTGGATTAATGGAGTAATAGATAGCGGCTAGGGTTGAGAAATAGGGAGAGCCGCGTTCGAATTCCATTCGAATCTATTATAATTACTTACATGCGGTTAGCCTTGGGAAAGGTAGGAATCCTCTTCTTCTGGGGTTAAAACACTTTAAAAGTGTAGAAGTAAAAGCTTACATTTTGGAAAAAAGAATCAAAAAAAATATTACCAGCAATTCATTTTGAAAAAAAAAAAATATTATTACCAGTAATTACTCTCGACAAAAAAACGTCTTTATAAAAATATGTCGATGGAACCTGATCTGATTTCTTACAAAGAATTCATATTCTATTCATACAAAATCCATTCTAAAAAATATGTTGTCGGCATTAAATAACTCATTCAGGTGGAGATATGCCATAAAATAAAATAAACCAAATTAGAAGATAGAAAATTGTCTTTATCTGCTTTAAGCTTAAACGCAATCGTCATGATTTGACGACTTCGTTTAAGCGTTACAAACTATCACGACCCAGGTTTAATATGTATATCCAAACTGTTCATAATTATAAAGATATGTATGGGTTGGTTGCCTTGAATTGATTGCATTTTCACACCACCAAATATAGCCAGTTTTACAGAATATAATTATAAGCATATGATAAAAAACAATTTTTGAGGTATGCTAATATTTATAGGAGAAAATTTTCATTATAAGGAACAGAACGTATATCATTAGAAATACTTTTGACATAGCTACACTGGTTAGCGATAAGTTATTTTTCAATCAATTCTCTTGGCTTAACTATTTCTTGAACCATTCTACCGCCATCTAGTGTTAATACCTATTGCCAAAACCGTTTAGAATTATAAATATATCTAGCTGGATTTATTGCATTACAGGAACATTATAAATCTATGTGATATTAAAACTAATTTTTTTCTTTTATTTATTTTTTTACAGATGAACCCCTACGTTTATCTTCGGATATTATCCAGGAAGCGGGGATGATCATTATTCAAAAGTACGGTGTGGATGGCTACGTGTGTAACATGAATTGGCAAGACGCGAGTGCCAGCGTCGTATGCAAACAATTAGGCTACGAGGGCGGTGTTTCGCTGCATTACGAACGCAAGGAGAGTGGCCCCCTCTTTGTGTCCTCATCGCTTGACTGCGTTGGCAACGAAACCAGCCTTGACCAGTGCAATGTCACCGACGAGATGTGCCTGTCCGATTTTACGATCAGCTCGGTAGCCGGAGCCTTCTGTTACAACTCTCACGGTAAGGGGAAATGCATATTTTGTATTTCGCTGAAAGACAACACCTGTCAGGTGAAAACAAGCAAACACGGCAGGTATTCGACCCTTCGATTACAGCGTCGTCCGAGCTTTGATATTTTTAGATGACCATGTACGATCGAGTGGATTATAAGAACTGTTAGTTCCTTTCAGCTCAACCTTGCCTTTTTAATGCAATTCACTTGTAGGCTTCATTTTAGGGGATAATTCACTATACCGAAAACAATCTGACAGTGTTGTCAAATATGATTTAATTTCTACAAGTATCGGTTTGTGGACTGTTGTAAGTTAGGCAAGTTTACTGAATAGAAAAATTAAACGAATGTTGGTAATGAACGATAATACTTTGGACAAGAACAACACATAAAGATTCGCCAGCGGCGCGTAGAAGTAGTAGTCAACTGCTAGAAGTAAGTCAATGAATTCCACAATGAATCTCCAACTTCAGGATATCTACCTACAGCCCATGCGGTCAGATGTGGCACAAGGCTGAATTTAATGTGGGATTTGCGAGCCGGAATGCTCGGCCAAAAATTCCCCGTATACCCCATATAAAACGGGGTCGGGTAGCTGTTTCCCGAGACGAGACTATGCCCTTCGTCTGGGGATCCTCTCTCCCCGAAAGCGGAGAATTTGACCCCCACTGCTGGAGACGAATCTCCAACTGCAGGATATTTACAAACCGTCCTACGCGGTCAGACACAAGGCCGAA
>CAHIKZ030004601.1:1562500-1577500 GCA_903632075.3 Acanthosepion pharaonis
CTGCTAGTCTACGGAGAATTTTTGCCCGAGCCTACGGGCTAGGTTTTGACCCCTGCATTAAAAAAGGCCACATCCTGCCACGCGGGGAGGTAAGGTAAATATCCTTTCTTCGGCAATTAGTTGGAGATTCGCCTCCAGCTGTGTTGGTCGAACTCTCTGCCTTCGGGCAGAGAGGAACCCAGACGAGACACTGCCCTTCGACATAGCCTCGTCTGACGTGGTAACACAACTAGCCAACCCCACGTATACGGGGTTTACGGGGAATTTTTGCTCGTGCTCGGTTTTGCCCCGCATTGAAGCGGCCTTCTGCCTCACGGGAAGGTAAGGTATGTATCCTTTCTTCATAAATTACTAGCCTGCCACCCGATTCCCTATCTTTCAGTAATGTATCCGCTTTTACAATAAACCTTTGTTTCTTTATTGCGCGCGTGTTGCTGTTCCTTTACACGAGTACCAACTTTGTCTGTTTGTAACCTATTTAAGGATATGGCAAACCCTTTGCGGGTTGTTTAATGCATATTTCGGATTCTAAATTTTATTTCGTATTAACATTTTTTTAGAATAAAAAAGTTGTTTTTTTTTCATTAACTATTTTTTGACTTACCTTGTTTAAAACCAATGAGCACTTCGTTTCAAAGAACCTATCCTTTCTCTTGTTTGAAGTCAATAAGTCATCCCTCTGTTCAAAAACCTTATCACTTCCCTTTTTTAAACCAATAAGTCTTTCTTCTGTTCAATGAACTTATTATTTTCTTTTTTGAAATCCATAACTTCTCTTCAAAGAACTTACACTTCTATTTTTTATATCTTTTTTTTTTTAATCCATAAGTCCTTATTGCCAAAGACCTTATCCCTTCTCTTGTTTGAACTCAATAAGCCCTTCTTCTATATAAAGTCTTTATCCCTCCACATGTTTGAAACCATAGACTCTTCTGTTCAAAGACCCAATCTCTTCTCTCGTTTGAAAACAATAAGCCTTTCTTCTATTCAAAGAAATTATCCCTTCTCTTTTTTGAAACCATGAAGCCCTTCTTCTATTCAAAGAAATTATCCCTTCTCTTTTTTGAAACCATGAAGCCCTTCTTCTATTCAAGGAAATTATCACTTCTCTTGTTTTGAAACCAAATCCTGCTGAATTCCATCGTACTTTTATTATTATTTTTTTCTTCTTTTACAGTATGAAAAACCCGGGAAATCTTCCAATTATGATGTCCGGGATACGATGCTTCGGACGAGAGATGAATATATTCAATTGTTACATTGAGGAGTGGAAACAAGACACCTCCTGTGATGAAATTGCCATGGTTTTCTGCTACACTAAAGGTAATCTAACAATAATAATAATAATAATAATGCCCTGACGCTATACTGCACATGATTCTTATGGCTTCTGATCTTAACTGATTAGAGGTGCTGTGATCTATATGTATTGTACTGGTGAATTAAGATCGACTACAGTCAATATCCCGTTCAGTACCATTTAGTAGCTTGTCATTTGCCTGACTTTAACTACTTAGGCTTACCCTCTAGGGGCTGAGGCACTGTGCATTTCTGTTCAGAAGCGGTTGTAATGGAGGGACATCACTGCTGGGTGTCGGGAGGTTTGTTTTCATAAGTTTGACGGATGAAGTATCCGCTTTGACTAAGGATTTATATGTAAATATTTGAGTACACCCTCAATTGGAGACCGGCTGAGAGTACGGAGTTACCCGATCTAAATATTGTTTTTAACTGTGCCCCACCTGCAAAGTTATGTATTGTTTTATCAAAACCTGTCAGTATATGGCATACATTTGGTTTTGATGCAAGTGTCTGACATTACCTTATCACACTAGCTGTCATAATGGGTATATTCGGCTTCGTTTATTTGTACACTAGTGTCACTTTGTTACTGTGCTTTTCTCTCAAATAATAATAATAATAATTACTTGCATTAGATACATTATTCGGACTGTTATCCTCATCTTCATTGCCATATTCACAACCTTTCGGTCGTTATACGCTTCGGCCTTCTTCAGGTGACTGGAATTTTTTTTCAATATCTGATTGCAGATATTTTAATTACTTGAATTATTTACATTATTCGGTCTGTTATTTTCATCTTCATTGCCATATTCACAACGTTTCTGCCGTTGTACGCTCCGGCCTTCGTCAGGTGATTGGAATGACAAACTGAACCCTTTATATGTGTCTATATTTCTGAGATGAGTTATGATTACTTAAATTATTTACATTATTCGGACTGTTATCCTCATCTTCATTGCCATATTCAGAACGTTTCGGCCGTTTTACGCTCCGGCCTTGTTCGGGTAATTAGAATTTTTCTTCAATATCTGTCTATATCTCTGAGATGAGTTACTATGATTGCTTGCATTATTTACATTATTCGGTCTCTTATCTTCATCTTCAATGCTATATTCTCAAGGTTTCGACCGTTGTACGCTCCGGCATTCTTCAGATGATTGGAATTTCGAACGGAATCCTTTAAATTCGCCGACCGGGGTAGATTGTTCTAGTAGCACGTGCCATGCCTCTTCCGTATGTCTTTAATTCTCCAAGTTTTGGTTCACCACATTGAACTCACAACTCTTTTGGTTTAGTCACTAGATCTAACCAACCCCTTTATCCGCTAGGCCATCTATCCTTGAGGGACATCTGTGTATGAATTTTGTGTGACTTATAAACCTAATGTCTCAATAACCATTTTTTACCAGTCCTCATATTGCATTTTTTCTGTTATTCTTATTGCATTTTTTGCCAGAGCTTATATTGCAACTTTTGCTGTTATACATTGCTTTTCTCTAGCGCTCTTTATTATTGTTTGCCATATTGTATTTAATAATAAGAAGAAGAAGAAGAAGAAGAAGAAGAAGAAGAAGAAGAAGAAGAAGAAGAAGATAGGAAAATTATACTAAACTGTTTGATAAATCGCTCTTACAAACTAATCAACTAACGGGAAATTTTGTGATGAGTATGATCCCCATTATGGTACTCACGTTTAAGTTGCAGTCCATTTACGCTGATTGAGTTTCATTCGATTTGTCATTTGAATACCAGCACAACCGTTTTTCCTCAACATGCATTATATATGCATTTTATATTTTTATACTTGTATGTATTTTTAAACATGATTTGAAGACAGAAATACTGTTGAATCCTTATTATACATTGCCTTTTTCTTTCTTAAATCGCGCCCTGCTCTAAGTGTTGTAATAATAATAATAATAATAATAGCTGATCTTGGGAAACTTATATAAATTATTATAGCGATATGAATTTACAAAGATACGAACGAGAACATGATCTGCTTACATTTCAACAATTTTCTTTTGTTTCCGGTAAATTACAGTCTGTCGTTGAATTTAATTTAACTGACCGACTGAATGATTTTGAGATCGAACTTTCTCAAATGTGTTTATGCTTCTGCTAAGTGTTATTGATCTCGTTTATTATGCAGTTTCAATCGATTTTGTCAAAAGTGCCAAAATGGAAAATTTAATTTACAACTCATAAATGCAACCTTCGTTCATGTCAGCAGCAGAATTGATAAATAGAGGCTCTCTCTAAGTTGAGCTTCATCTGACAGAAGTAGAATGCAACAGTCAACCCAGCGAAATTGTCAGTGAATCGAGATTCCGAGCAATAACAGATATTCATTACTCTTCACAAAAGTATAAATTAGACTGCTATAAAAATAAAAAGAAGGCAGAGGTTAGAAAGATTCTGTAGCGCCGATCTTTCAATTGACGAGAACTTGTGTCTCTGACTTAAAAAGTCAGAATTTAAAATGTCCGCCTTTACAGGCAACAGCAACTCACGTCAGTTGAAAAAAAAACGCAGTTATCTGTGGCAATTCACACATAGAAATTATGGAATAAACTTAGCTAAGTCTGGCGCAAGGCCGTAATGCTAGTTACTCAGTGAGAAAAATTATCATTTAAGAGAAACAGTGTATGCGCTAAGATTACAATAACTTGTCGTGTATAATATAATGCCAATAAAATCATTTTAGAAAAAATAGGCTTTTTTTTTTTAAAGTCGGGCGACGAAGGGAAAAAGAAGTGTTTCATGCTCTTCATATATCAATTTTTTTATTTTTTTTTACGGAATATAAACTATGGTTCATATAATGCCAAAACTTAATTTTCCTGGGATTTTTGAAGCAATAAAAATATGATATATGTTGTTATGCTTTCACAAGTAAATACATGGTAGATGATACGCAGCTTCTTTGCGTATACCTGTGTATGTGAACATGAATACGAAAAGCAGTTATATAGATATTTTATATTGTAGTTTTGTTGAAATTATATTTTGGAATACAGTTTGATATTTTAAAAAATTATAGAATATTTTGGTTGTTTGATTTTCCTTATTTTACGCATAAACCTATATGGGTTATTTAACGCCAAAATCTAAATAATTGAACGCAATGTTTTGGCTTCAACGAAATATATTTTGCGTGCAACTGTATGGCTTCAACTACTGATAAAATGTATTATTGTTCATTTTGCTATAAAATGTATAATTCTATAGACTGTATAGTTAGTAATTTTTTTTATATAAAAATGTATTCCTAGTATTTTCACCACAAAAATATATTTCTTCACGTTTATAGCGTTTTGTTTGGGAGTTCACTATTTGGCCATACCTGGGACCCTAACAGGCGCTACCACCCCGGGTCAAGGTGGATCTGGGAACAACAGCAATTAAGAGGTGGTTTCACGCTCCTCAAAAACTCCAATCTCCCAATCAGAGGCCTTACTGTTGGCTGTAGTTTATCGTCATACCCGGCACTACTATATAATCAATAAATCACTGTCTGGAGAATGAGACAACTAAATGAGTCAGCAGGTTAAACAGTTGAACATGTTGGAAAACAGTGCAAAGTAATTTTCTTTCTACAGTGAGAAAGAGAATTTGAAAGATTTCTAGTATATAAATATGGAATCATCTGGATTACACAGGTTACAGAATAGTCTGTGTGGCTCGCGATGCTGAGAATGAGCCAAGCCAATTGGTACATTGGCCTTCATGTATTTTTACCATCTTTTTTGGAAAGACATTGTAGAATAAATCGGGCAAAATATTATGGTTAAAATAAATGTGCAATTCAAATGTTGTCTTTAACAGTTTGGCATTTCGAAAACCTTATCTTTAGACAGTTTTGAATATATTCGAGAGAAGCTAACCCTGAAAAGGCATTTATGCAGATAATGTATGTAGAGTTCGCAAACAAGGCATGTAGGTAGTTTTGTTAATATATTCATATATCCAAATTTAACCGGATAGATATATGCATCATTTCTTTTTAATTATTCCACCCAAAGCAAGGTAATAAAGCCACTAAGATGCAGGGGTTACTATGTGTGAAAGAATATGAGAAATAAGAAAACATTATCAAGTGGAGGGAACCAAAAAAAGAACGGGAATTAAGAAGATAGAAGATAACCATTGACATAGCATTTACATTTTTTTATCAAAGATAACTCGAAAGCAAGAAGCCAGAAAGGAGATCCACAGGTGCGAGAGAAGAAACTGTTAGCATAGAACTTACGCTTACATCTAGCTATTTTATCTATAAAAAGATGAGACCTTGCCGCCAATCTAGTAGTACATTTAAATTCATAAATTCTAACAATTGATTCCAACTTCATGTCTGCAGAAAACGTTATCTCGATAAAGCGCGATGATTCCCTGACACGGCGGTTAGCATCAGCCATACCAATGGAAGGCAGAATGTGTTCTCTCAGATGATTCAAAGAGAGTAGTTTCGTTTCGGGGATGTTAAAATTAACAAGCCACTTCTTGCCCCTGTTAACAACCAAAGAGGAAAGCTCATCGGAACAATTACCATGAAAATATTTATAGAAAAACATTCGTGATCTTCGTCTCTACGGACTGAGACTTTCAAATATGGCGCCAGACTCGTTCAGAAATATCTAAACTGTTAGCTGTATACAACTTCTTTCTCAGATTGACAGTTAAAAATAACTTCGAGCGAGTGAAGCGTATATGTTTCAGCGAGGACCATCCTTCTTCGAACCTTAGGTTAAACCGCTAATGCACCTTTCTTCTTTGATGCTCTGCTGTGATAGTGTTTAGAACGTATACTTTTGATATACTGGACTCACCACAAATCAATGTTACTTACAGGCAACATTGTTCCGCACATTTTACTTTTTTATAACAGGCGACCCTTAATTTTTATTGATAATATACAGAGAAAAGTTTTTTTTTTAAATCCTTTCAACCCAGGCGAGAAAAGAAATTGTTAGCATAGATCTTAAGTGTACATATAGATATTTCATCTATGATGAGTCCTTGCCGCCAATCAAGTAGTACGATTGAATTCATAATGTCTAAGTACTAAAGAGGAAATTTAACCAGAAGAATTACAATAGAAATACTTATAAAAAAGGTGCAAAGAAGCTACCTTATGGCGATGGGGATGTGACTAAAGCCGAGATGCCAGGTCAGGACCAATAACATTGCAGATTCTCTGTTTTTTTTTTTTTATCAAGAATATCTAAATACATAGCAAAAACAGGGTGGCAGCAATATCGAATATGGACGAATGGTAAACTTAGAAATGTAAAAATGATTCTGGCGAGAAAAATTATCTAACATGACACAGTGAACCAACTTTCCTAGAAGCGGACCTAACAATTGATTCAATATAATCTATCTGCTTTATATCAGCAGAAAACGTTAGCACGATAAGGCGTAATGATTCCCTGTCATGGCGGTTAGCATCAGCCATACTAATGGAAGACAGAATGTGTTCTCTCAAACGATTAAACGAGAGTAGTTTCGCTTCGGGGATGTTAAAATTAACAAGACATTTCTTGCCCCAGTTAACAGCAGATTGTAAAGTATTTTTGAGATCAGCTACCAATTTGACCTTATCGAACCAACCAAACTTACCATTGAAGTATTTTACTTTTAGGATATTAATTACCGTTTGTACTAACATACAGTATGTGCTTAAACATGCAGCATCTTACTAATTATACAGATTCCTGTTAACTTTTAGAACAATGTCCGCACATTGAAATGTTAAATTCAAGTCATCTGTTATTTAATTACGTACGATAGTATTAATAACCTAGAAATATGCTGATGTTTTTTTTCGGAAATCTAAAAAAAACTATGTCAAACCTGTCTTGATTAAAACGATCGAAACCGCGACATTTCTATTTGAAACCTTACTTATAATTGATTCTATCGATCGGTCGACCTACTGCTGCTCTCCGATCTGAAGACGTAATTGCCAAAAACTCCAAAAATATTTCCCGCCTAAATTTAATTTCAATTCGCTGTAAATATCAGGACTATTCGCGCGTTCCTATTTGCAATCAAAGTTACGGGGGTTACTCCCCTGAATTAACTCGGCGAACAAACGAAGGTGTAATATAGACCCTCGTAACCTGAACTCCCTGCAGTGTTTTGTCGACGCTGAAACCAAATCAACGCAGGCCTATTACAGAAGCCAAGGGACAATCGATTTTTACTGCTCGCGATCAATCGGTCAATACACCTATCTTCTCAAACGCACGCACATCAAAAGAACTCCTGTTGCAGAGTTGGCAGCGTGTCATCTTCCTTGGTACTCAATTGTAAGTAATCAAGAAGTTTATAAATAAAATGAAAGTTAATTGAACAGGAAAAAAAAAACAGTATCATTGCATGTTATCAGGGTAACACAGGGTAACACAGCTTCGATTTACTTTATTTCTAGAGAACAGTATTCGTACTGTGATGACCGGAATACATGATGCGTTCTTGCGTGTGTCGTGAAGATAAAACAATGGATGATTTCCAAATTAGTTTCTGTTGCATTTCGTATCGTCGATAAAAGAAAGTTTTAAACTTATATATCAATTATCGGTTTCTAGGCTCGAAAAGAAAAATCAACGCCCCGGGTTCGAATTTCGGTCAGGTTCGTTGTCTTTGTGTGTATTTGAGTTCAGATACGTACTAATCTCATTTAAATCCAACTCTGTTTCAACCAGCTTTCCTTTAAATAACAAAGCTGACTGGACTATTTCGCCTTGGTTGCCAACCAGTCTAGTGAAGATAACTCGATAAAAACTCCCATTCACCAGCAGCTTAATGGGGAAAAGGCAGTCTGTAAAAACACACAATGACATTCTTAACTCATGTAATAGATAGCGTTTACTTGAAATTTGTTTCCATGATCTTTCGCAGATCAAGTGAGTTTTCATTTTCTCGCTGATATCGATATTATTAAGGTGTTGGGCCACTTTAAGTAGCTTTTTGTCAGGCTAAAAACTGTAATTTTGCATTAACAATGATAAAAATACGTGACTAAATTTTTCATATATGAAATAATCGTTTATATTGTTCTAGATTCAGTCAATTTAACGTCGGTCAAATCGAAGATATGTGGTTTCGAGTCCTTCGCTGAACGCTCGATCTTCTTTCTTGTTTCAGTTATCTACTTGTTTTGTGTTATATCATAAGTTCAGGCGTCCTGGTATAATGATAAACTACATCCGGCAGCAAGGCCTCTGATTAGGACGTTTTGAGGAGCGTGGAACCACTAGTTAATTGTTAGTGTTCCCAGATCCATTCTGACCCGAGGTGGTAGCACCTGTTAGGGTCCCAGTTATGGGCAAATAGTTAACACCCAAGCTAGGGTCAAAACACGGATTCCAATTATATTTCACAAATTTTAACCTTAATACGTAAGATATTGAAATCGATATTAAATAGAAATCCTTTTTCCAGCATGAAATGACCCAAGATGTTTGATGTGTTGTTAAAATAAACAAACCAAACTAAACTTAAATTGAGCTGAGTTCACTTCTTTGTTTATGTTACTGCACACAGAATCTTCCTTCAAGTCCTGGTTCTGTAATAGGCGGCTTCTTTAGACCCTTTAATATGATACCGAGTGTAAATCTTACTTTGGTATCTCGTAGGTTGAACCACATGTCAGATCTTCTTGGATCAAGCTTCTTAATGGAGGTTAAATTATGTTCAGATCTTGTGAATCATATACAGCAAAGTGAGGTTCCATAAATGTTTATAAAACTAAGCTTTTTTTAAGTCTTATTATAACTCCGCTATTACGCACGTAGCTTGTTTTATTTTAATATAGTCCTTAAATGTGCGGCCTTACGTTACCTGTCATGACGGAACCTAGTTTCACAAATGGTACTTGCAAACTTCAGCTAAACCCATTCCTGACAATTACAAAGTTACTGGAGCTTGCACAACAACCTCAAACATTTTCAGCTAAATGAAGTGGACCTCACAAGAACAATGCCAAACGATCCTTACAAAAAGGGTTAGTGAGGGCAGCCAAGCCCTGAGAACTAGATGAATTTCATTTTTAGATGAAATTGGACAGGACAAGGAACGATTGTCCTCTATGAGACAGTGATCACTAGCAGCCGAAATCAGAGGACCCATTACCGCAACCTGTAAAGGAAGGCGCACGACGACAAGACAGCTTGCGACTTCACCCCACCTAGACCTCGCTCGTCTACAGCAGATTTTCCCGGGGCTACAATCGTCTTATGTTTTGTTTTGTTTTTTATATTTCGTGGGTAACGATTTGACCAAAGTTTGTTTTTTTTTAGTCACAATCTTTTGACTGGAAAATTTCACTACGTAGTTGGTGTCTGATCTGGGCTGAAACTCTGCACCAAAAATAGGTCCCATAATACTAAGGACTCCTTGAAGGTAGCAGGTATAAACATATGATCCGAGTCGGCATATACTTCTGAGCCAACATCAATATCGTCAGTTAATTATTTTTTTTGTTTCTTTTTTTTTAAATATATATATCGATTTATTTTCTATTAACTTTGTTTTTCTTTATATTATATTTTTTATCACTTACTTTGGCTAACATCCAACTATGAAGACTGACTCGACTTTCATGATATCACTTGATTGATCCTAAAATATGGGCAGCTCGGATGTGGCGTTTTAGTCCTGCTAGGGTCCTACATGAACTTCCACCAATTGTGACGCATTCTTTTGAAGACTCGCTGCAAGTAGAAATACCGTGTGACGTGTAGCGAATGAATGTCTGCATCATTGTGGATTTTTATACCTCCTCGACTCACACGTAAAAAACCTGTAAAAAAAAAAGATAAAAAATAATGAAAGTCCTAATAATAAAAATGAAAAAGCCAACACTTAACAGTATTAACTACGAACACGGCCACAATGTGCTGACTGTGTTCGGAAAATAAAAACATCTCTATGACACTAAAAACATACATATAACTCACACAATTAAACTAGAAAGATAAAATCATCCTTGATAATGGCTAAAAGAATAGCCGAAATCGCTCGTAATAATAGAACATTTCAACAGTTTCTACACACTCTGTGCCCAAAAAAAGAAGCACTTGTTCGAACACAAGAAAAATTAAATAAAAAGCTTAATCGTAGTACCTTGTCTGTCGTTTTTAATGAAACATGCATATATATATGAAGAAATATAGTTTTAAATTCTGCTATATTTATGGGATAAAGTGCTAAATATCAGAGATAGAGCGTCTGTAAAAAATAGATACAAAAGTGGACATTGAAGTCAACACTAAGAGGCGACAGGCTGTTTCCTGCTGGACGCAATCGTCAGGCGACCTGACAATTGTGTCCAGCACAAAACAGCCTGTCGCCTCTGAGTGTTGACTTCATTGTTCACTTATGTATATATATATATATATATATATATATATATAGGGAGAGAGAGAGAGCGAGACAAAAAATATATCTGTAAGAATACAATATGAGTGAAGACAAAAGAAACATTATTCTTTACCGACGCGTTTTGTCCCTAATAAATATTTTTCTTTGATAACGTAACGCCTCGGTCAAGAATAGTTTTTCCTTTTCTCATTTTCTCATTATTCAAATATATACCATTTGTCTAACATTCGTTTCCAACTATGTATATCTGTTCGTGTTGTCAATCCTTACTGTAGACACCTGCACAGGCACGCATGTGTCTCTTCAACAATGCCAAAGTCAACCAATGTTTGATACTGCAACTGTGCTCAGAGGGCCTTATCTACACTTTCTAGGAGAGAGCGCTTGACTGGATGTCAACCGTATTTGAAAAAAAAACCAGGATCGCATTCAGTAAGCTTATTTAAGCAACTGAAACCTGTTTATATCAAAATATATTTTTGAGTCTACTTCATATTTGTTCTGTTATTACACTTTTCTTCTGCCTCTGTTCTAGTGTGATCTATTTTTGAAGTGGGTTATGGGGAACTGCCGTAGGGCATCAATGTTTCATTTAAATGGAACATTTCCGGGGTTGTGAACTTTAGAAGATACAAGCACATTCCATGATTCTCTTTGTTGTACATCCAGTGAAGCTCTGTAAGAGGTAATGGCGACGTGAGATGAGATTATAGCCACAGGGCAAGGATAGCTGACAAACGCCTGTTAACACGGTCTTTATTTCCCATTTTGTTTCGATTATATTCTTTCTTTCCATATTCTTCGTCTATTTTCTTCTTTTTTTTTACATGCATTTAGGCTTCTTTTTCTCGTTCGATTTCATTTTTCTTTCTTTCTTCGTTTTCTTTTTCTTTGGTTGTCTTTCGTGCTTTTGCCGTGCTTTTGCCGTGCTTTTTTCTTTCTTTTATATTTATATCGTTTTCTTCATTTAATTTCTAACTCTTTCATTTTTCTTTATTCCCTAATTTCATTCGCTTTTCTTCTGTCCATTCCTTCTTTATTTTTCTACTTTGCGATTGTTTTCGTTCTTTCTACTTTTTGCTTTTTCATTCTCGTTAATTCTTTCTGTTTCCATTATCGCTTCTGTACCTCTCTTTCACTATTTTCTATTTTCATTGTAGCTTCTATACTCTCGCTATTTTCTCTTTTCATTGTAGCTTCCGTACCTCTCTTTCGCTATTTTCTCTTTTCATTGTCGTTTCTATACCTCACTTTCGCTATTTTTTCATGACTTTTTGCCATTCTTTGTACTGTTCATCTTACATTTGTTTTTCGTTCTTTCACTCTTTCTTTACATTTCTCCTCTTTCTTGCTTTCATATTTTCTTTCACTTTTTATTTCTTCCTCTTTCCGTTTACTACATTTCTTCTGACTTCTGCAACTGCCTCTCTTTTTCTCCTTTAATCTTTCTTTCCTTTATTGTTTCTTTTCTCTTTTAGGCTTTATTTCGTCCTCCTTTTTTTTTCTTTTGCATCAACTTTATAGATTTATTTCATAATTTCTTTCATCCTTTATATATATATATATATATATATATATATATATATATATATAATATCATATATTATGAAATGTACGTCCAGGCCGGTAAATGTTGTTAATTCTGTTTATTATAAACAGAATTTACTTAAATATTTGTATCTATAAAAATAGCATATAAAGAATATATATATATATATATATATATATATATATATATATATATATATATATATATATATATATGAAGAAATATAGTCTTATGGTGTGCTATATTTACGGGATAAAGTGATGAATATCAGAGATAGAGCGTGTGTAAATATAAAAGTGAACATAGAAGTCAACACTTAGAGGCGACAGTCTGTTTCATGCTATATGCAATCGTCAGGCCACGTGTGCTGTTATTTTTCTCGGCTATTTATATATATACGGGTCAGTGCTGCATTGTCAGTTGTCTATTATGGCGGTTATTTACCGGAAGTCGTTTATTTATTTATTTGGGTTAAATTATTTTGCTTCTTTTTATTTATTTTTATTTTTTGTTTCTTATTTTTTTTATCGGTGTTTTTATTAACGTAGTAAAATTTTTTTAGATCACTTATTTAACAGTTAATATATATATATAATTAAATTTAAAGAGCCAGACAAACCTACAAGGTTTCACCTACATGGATCGTCAGGGAAGACTGTCCAGCTTTCCCTGACGATCCACTTAGATGAAACGTTGGTGGGTTTGTCTGGCTCTCTAGGTTTAACTAGGTCTGATGTTCTTAATGTATTGAGCACTTTATTTAGTTATTTTGCTTACTCGTATCGGTTTTTTTATTATTTTTGCCTGAGGTACATGTTCTTGGTTCTTTTTTTTTTATATACCTTTTTTCCCCTTCGATATTGGTTTGATTATTTGCAAATTAAGACACCTATACAGACACACATCTAAGACTCATCTAAAAGTGACATAGGCATAACCACAACATTAGGTTCTGGCATCAGCTCAAAATTAGACCCCAACAAACAAGCAGATGTGATGGGATCCTTGCTGTCGTCCCAATGAAATGTGTGCCTTGGCTGGCTGCTGTTCTCTCCAGACTTTATAACAAATGCCTTGCTACACCATGCTTTCCACTCTTTAAGAACTCCCTGGCGCCTCAGATTATCGCCTTATTAATCTCTTACCTCTTTTCGGCAAAGTATTCGAGGCCCTGATCAATGCCGAACCCTATAAGCAAATTACTTCGGACCACCGACAAACAATATGACTTCCGTTTCGCCAGATCTATCGCCGACTTGTTTACGGCCATTTCTGAAGTTATCTAGAAAGCTTTAGATGAGAATAGTGAAGCTCAGGAGGAGACTTTAGATATCCCCAACGTGTTTGTCAGGGTCTGGTATGCCGACTTTCTACGTAAGATCGACGGCTACGGTGTCATGTATATTTGGCTTAATCCAATCGTTCCTAAGAGGTCGAGTAATGAAGTTCATAGTGAATGGGAACACTTTCAAATCACTACTTCCTAACATGGGAACCCAGGACCCTATCCTTGGACCTTCTCTGTTTCAGATCTCCATCAATGATATCCTTTATGACAGAACTTCCCAAATAGGTATTTATGCAGATGACACAACAATTTATTCATTCCTTGGTAGCAAATCTAACAGATCCGTCAAAATAAACCTGGCAACTACTCTTGCAAAGGACCTCCGATCAGTGGTTAACAGGAGCAAGAAATGGCTTTTACGTTTTAACGCCTCCAAAACAAAACTGCCATTTCTTCCTGCCATCCGAATGGCTGATGCGGAACTCTAGAGGAACAACTCTCTACGACTTCATGGTTTCGTGCTTCCCACTTACATAAAGTGGAGTGACTATACCGAATCAATTGCTACGTCTACTGCAAGGAACATTGGTCCACTAAGTTGTACCAATTTTTTTCCTTTCGTATATATATATATATATATATATATATATATATATATATATATATATATATTCATTGTGTATATTTAGGCAGCAATTTTTCATTGATGCATGTTTGATTAAACAATAAAGACAAGTTTTGTATATTTATTTTAAGTTAGCTCATTTCATATTGTCTGATAAGCTTCAATTTCAAAGCAACGACAAACTCGTACACAATTCCGGAAAATCCTCGTTGAAAACACAACTATACTTAAACATGAAAACAATAAAGAAAAAACTAAAAATTCTTGAAGCTATATACATAAAACAGTTGAAACCAAACCCGAAGAAAATAAACTACGAAATCTTCACAAACATTCTTAAATGCCTATAATTGATAACAGAATAACGGCTTCCCATACTTAATACTTCTCGTTTTCCCTCTCGCGTGGTCATGTGTGACGTCACGATCTGAGACGCGACTTTCGCTTCCGCGTCTCGTATACACGAGTTTAATGTTGCTTTGAAATTTTTCATGCAACAAAAACAGACTATAATTATTGTTTCGTCGGTGTATTGGTTGATATATTGAAAAGTAATTGTCATCTTTGATAATGGCTTATGTAAGCCGAAAGCTTAGATTCCATTTAAACATGTATCAATATGGTGATTTCCTTTCGGCTTTCATTGATAATGTTATTAATCTTATCAGAAAATATGAAAGGAACTTACTTAAAATAAATAGACAAAACTTGTCTATATTATTTCTATGAAACATGCATCAATATATATATATATATATATATATATATATATATATATATATAATTTAAATAAAAGCAGACCACTTTAAGGTTCCATGTAATAAATTATTTAACGACAGCCCT